>CM053791.1:242969257-243099257 GCA_028749045.1 Cupressus sempervirens
CTTGATCTTTTTAAAACCCAACCATGGTAATTCGATGGCATGTTGTATGATGTGTGTGGTTTATTGATTGTTATTGCTTTCCAATCTTCTTGTGTGAAGATGAGGTGTATGTATATGAGATACCTGACTTAACCATTTTTGAGTCATTGATTAGTTATATTTTATTTGCTTTGCAGTCGCCTTGAGAGGACTGAGGTGTTTTGAATGATTTATTCTTGATGATGTCATGTTGTGACATGTTTGGCTTGACCATTTTGGAGTTTTCGATCAATATTATTATTGGGATACTTTTTAGTTGCTCGTTGAGAACTATTGTGGTTATTATGATTATCTTTTGGTGCTTTCTAGTTGCTTGTGGTGAAATAATGTGAATATTGTGGATTATCTTTTGATGCCTTTCAGTCACTTGTATAGGGCTGAGCTGATTTTTATATGATTATTGATTTTTTCTTTTATTGAGCCTAGGGTAGGTTATCTATATGTAGTGTTAGGAAGTGGCTTGCAATAGGGGATGGGGGCCCTAAGTTGCTCTAGGGATAACCCATTACAAGTTGTTTAATAAGTGATAGCATTACACCAAATACTAACTTACAAGAACCTAATAAGAGTTAATTGTCTATTCTTGCCCATGCCTTGAGTGCTAGTATAGACTAGGATGGGACTAGAGAGAATGCTTGGTGACGACCTTGCAGTCTGTAGTAGGCCTTGTCGGTACAAGAGGATACTAGTGGCTATAGTGGGATCACTAGGGACCCAGGAGTCTTAAGGGACTATTCAGGTAATTCGAGCATGATTCGTGCAATGACACTTGCTCGCTTACATAGTAGGATTCCTACGTGTCTTGTGTGCCTCTGAATCTAGATGTCGATCTATGTTGAAACATTTGAGTTAGTATACTTTTAAGATTTCTTAGACTTAGAGAGTGTTTTTGATATGTTGTTTGATATCCTATTTTAAGACTTGAGACTATCTCCTCAGTGCAGTGGGAGTGGGTCATTTAGGTTCCATGTGGTTGGGTGGTAGTACTTTTTACTCTTACCATTGAGATCCATCCATAGTCACTGTGGTTGGAGCTTCTTGGGATGCTTTTTTATCATGTTTAGATGATGTTATTTATTGATGCATTTCCTTATATTGATGATTAGCATGTTAGATTTCCTTATGCTTATGTCATAGCATGTTTAGTAGTGATGACCCTGTTAAGATAGTACCAACGATTTGATCAGTGGTTTGGGATGTTACGCGTAGGGGATGGCTAGGGCCCATGATGGTCTTATGATGCTATTAACAGTTGGGAGGAACCACACACTTTGTTAGTTGTGTTTTATGATGGATAGTTGTATTTCATGTTGGATGTTTATATCTTAAATGATGGTTGGATGTATCTTGTATGGTGGATGGTTTCATTTATTTTACTATACATTGTATCATGGATCCGAAGGGGATGATGTATTCTATTTTCATATATGTATATTCTTTTAGCCTTTCATACCCTGTGACATGTATAGTGGATGATTGAGCATTCTGAATTTCATTTGCCAAAGAGGCATTCAGAACAAATGTATATTATTTAAATGGACACTGGACTTTCTAATAATTCTTTCATGTGAATTTCGTAGTTGCTAGACTTAGTATTAATTAAATTTAAATGTGACTCAATATCTTGGGATCCTTAAGGAGTGTAACCTATTATGTATGCTTTGAGTTGATTGTATGTTATTGCTTCCACTACTTTATGTTTGATTTGTATGTTATTCTTTGTTGTTGAAAAGAAAATAGTTGGCAAACTTAGTAAAACTTTAGGTTAATTCAATTGGATCCCTTGGTGGGGCATTACAAAAACCCTAAAATGACCTAACAATGACTGGTATAGCCTAATGTTTGAAGAGATTGATACTAAGACTATAAGCCATATAAACAAAATGCACCTAATGCCCCATATTTCTATATCTGAAGGTGACAATGCTACAAGGTCTAGTTCTCTTACTTGCACAAAAAAGATGGAAAGCTTGATCCTAGCACCTCCACTCCACCTCTTACTTTTTCCAATAAATCATAATAACTTCTACGACATCATTTGAGGTTTCAGCCTTAAAGTTTGGTGGAAACTCAAAAGTAGATTTCTCTCTGCTGGTTTTTTCAATATTAGGGATATAGAAATCTAATCTGTCTAAATTTTCAAAACCCACACTTGGTTTGATGTAAGCCTTAAACAAACTAAGATAGTTGACTAGCCATGCATGTCCAGCCTCAACTGAGATCTTTCTCCATCCCAAGAGGAAATGGAAGCAAGATTCCATCTTGGGCCAAGCCATATTGAAAGCAACCCTATCCTTAATAATCAGGGTTGGTTGTCTAGGATTATTAACCATAATAAGACTCCATATACATCTTAGGGAGAAGCACACACATATCTTCATCCAAGCTCATAATTGCTTCCATAATACCTCTGCACCAAGTTGAGTCAAAAATATTTAGACATAATCTTATCATTGTCGATTTCTTGATTCGAACTTTAGTCATACATCCTATGAAAATGCCTATAACATCAATATTAGTCTACTAGGTATAGTCATACTTGAAAATTCCTTCTCTGATAGCTCTACTAACTACAATATGGGTCATTCTGTCGAATACCCTAAGAATTCGGTTCCACCTTTTTGGTTTGATATTACCACTAAATTCCATGGTTTGAGCTTCGGAGGTGTGAAATACACAAATATTAGTAACCATCTTCAATCTCAGCAACTCCGCCTGAAAGTGACTAAGTTTTGTGATTTAATAGGAAGCTCTAAAAGCCAAAATCTCTAGAAGATCCTAGAAAGACCTAAACTGATGAACAAGCTATCCTTCACCATGTCATGATTGATAAACAAGTTGTATCCAAATGACTTAACACATGACTATCCTAACATCATGCTTAGAAATATAATAAATTTTAATGACAGGAAACGTTGTCTGTCAATAAACCTAATAATGTCACCCCACAAATCTTTAATAGTCTCGAAGACTAAATCATGCCAACTATGAATCCCTTAATCACTTAATTAATTCACTGCTTATCTATAAAGTAAGGTGAGATAAATAGAACTATACCCCATGAAACCTATCAAAAACATATGGAAAACCTAATCTAACTGACCTACGTATGCCTATAACCTAGTACTGAATATAACTTTATGATGAAAATAAGTGCTTTATTAATAAAAGAGAAAAACTTTAGAGTTGATTTCCCTTCCGAGATTCCAGAAAGTTGGCACCATCAACCCCTTTATTAGCTAGAAGGTCTGCCATTTTATTACCTTCTCTATATATATGACATATCCTAATATCCTCAAACCTATCTAACAAGTGGATGACTTATAGCTTCGAGTTGAGAACACAATTTGGAGTTGATTTTTTCCTTATTGCATTTAAAACGATTTGAGAATCACCCTCTATGATGAATTTAGATAAGCCTAAATATTGGCATATTTTAAATCCTTCTTCTAATTCTACAAGCTCTTCCAAGTTATTAGAAGTAGAATCAATGGTCATGGCTTTTTTAGCTATCCACTGGCCTGTGTCATTATTGATGATGCAACCAATTCATGCTACTCTAGGTTGCCTCTAGTTGCTCCATCAAAATTAAGCTTTGCCCAACCCTTCAAAGGAGGACAGCATTTACAACTTTCCCTTGCCTCCTTACTTTTCTTTAAGTAAATGAGAGGAGGATTAATTAGATTGGGCCATGTCTTTTTTATTAGGCCATCCTAGAAAGAAAAGGAACCTTCTTCCATTCTTGACTTCCTAAGATGGGAATTAACAGTTTCAACTATGCTAACTTCTATTTTTAGAATTAGCTCTTCTGCTTTCATCTCATTATCACTAAAAATTCTTCTATTCCTTTCTTTTTGAATTTTCCACATAAAAATGGAGGGACTAATATTCTAAAGTTTACTATAGATTCCCTTACATAGATAAGAAGGCCATCCATTGAGGAAGTCAGTAAGGTTTTCAGAGAATGGGGAGAACCAACCTAATTTTTAATTGAACCATTCCCAACATACTCGATAATATGGACATTTACAGAGTAGATGGTTTGCATTTTCACTATAATTATTGCAAAGAACACATCTTGATGGGCCTACAATACCTATTTTACTAAGTCTATCTATCATCAAAATCTTGTTTTGAAATGCTAACCATAAGAAAAAGCCTACTTTTGGCAAACAAGTGGGATCCCAACAGAGTTTAAGTGGGATTTCCACCTCCTTCCATCTCTTTGAATTGATTAGTGCTTTATAACAATTTTTCACACTGTATTCACCATCATTTGATGCCACCTAAATGAGTTTTTCATTCCTCTCAATTTGTTCAACTTTCCTTGTAGAGATAATTTTTTCATATGCCTTGATTTTGGCATTATCCAATTCTACTTCTTCCAAAGGTTTCCAAATCCATGTAGAATGATTTTTTTTATTAGCCTTTATTTTATAATCAGCAACATTCCTTCGCCATAGACTGATTAGTTTTTCTTTAAGATTAATTGGGACAAGATTGTTGTCTATCAGTGGGTGTCCATCCCATGAGTCTTCCCAAAAAAGTGCATCTTCTCCCTTGCCAACATCCCAAGTAAAATATTTTCTTACAAGATGGTGACATTTAACGATGAAATTCTAACTTTTTGAGCCCTTAGGAAGAGTCTTCATTATTGAAATGGGGTCTTCCACATTAAGATACATATTATACAAAATCTTGGCCAATTTTTTCTCTCTTTCCACATATAGGCACCATATCAGTTTAGCCCCTAATGCTTCATTTTTCCATTGAAGGTTCTTAATACCTAACCCTCCATATTCCTTGGGTTTGCAAATATTGTCCCATTTAATGAGGGCTAGCCTTTTTTATTCCTCACAATCATTCTAGAGGAAATTAATGAGTTTAGCCTCAAACTTGTGATGAAGATGCTTAGGGAGAGGAAGGCAAGAGAGTGGATAAGTTAGAATAGCTGATAAAAATGAACTTATCTTAATGCTCTTACCTACTTTTGAGAGCCATATGTCTAGCTTCCAATCCTTGCTTCCACTTTCTTCAGAGTATTATTCCAAACATTGCCTGATTTCACACCCTTCTCTAGCTCTATACCAAGGTACTTGCACTAGAAAGAACCTTTTTTGTATCCCATAATTAGAAAAATTTTATTTTCCACCTTAGATTCCATATTAATGAAAAATATTTCTGATTTAGCTTCATTCACTTTTTAATTGGAGGCTTTCATGTATCGCTTAATTATGGTCTTTAAGTTAATTGCCTCTTTTTGGGTGCTTTCACATGGCAAAACCATGTCATCTGCATATTGTTGATGAGTTATGTTAGGGATATTTTTAGTAATAGTGATACCTTTAATTTCTTTTTTATTATATGCTTTTTTTAGTGCTCTCCCAAAGGCTTCTACCATAATGATATATAAAAATGGGGACAACAGATATCCTTGACTTATTCCCCTTGAAATCTCAAAAAAGCCCTCAGGAGACCCATTTATAAGAATAGAAATCTTGATAGTTGAGTTGCATTTGAAAATAAGACTAATCCATTGATGGGAAAAACCAAAAGCTTCTAAAGTTTTGCAAATAAATCGCCAATCTACCATATCATAGGCTTTTTGGATGTCCAGCTTCATAAACATACATGCCTCTTTATTCTTTAGGGTCGAATGAATTACCTTCTAAATGATTAAAATGCCATCTAAAATAGCTCTACCCAAGATGAAACCTGTTTGTTCCTAAGAAATGATCTTCAAGAGAATTAATTTGAGTTTGTTTGCTAATATTTTTGAAAAGATTTTATAAATGGTATTACATAATGCAATGGGCCTAAAATCTCCTGGGGTCTTAGGCTCTGCCTTTTTAGGAATTAGGGTGAGAAAGGAGTAGTTAATTTTGGATAACAAAGATCCACCCTTCATCGATGCTTCGATCACCTGCCAAAGATCTATACCAATTATATCCCAACATTTATGATAAAAAGAGGCCTAAAATCCATCTGGACCAGGTGATTTTTCTGAATTCATGTTAAATACTACCTTTCTTACTTCTTCTAATGATATTGGTTTATTTAAAGCTTTAGTATCCTCTGGGGTGACCAATTTAGGTATTACTTCAAGCAAATTAGCTTGAGCTTCTCTGATTGAGCCTTCAAAATTGTTTAATATTTTTTGAATGTGATCCACAAAGATTTTTGCAATTTGATTGGGTTTATCTGTCAATATGCCCTCATGATTTCTAATACTTACTATTTTACTCTTAGCTCTGTTATAGAGAGTCATGTTATTGAAATATTTAGTATTCTGATCTCCCTCCTCTAGCCACCTTTCTCAAGACTTTTGTCTCCAAAATATTTCTTCCTTGCTCATAATTTCTTCTTGTTTAGCCAGTAGTTCTTTTTCTAAATTATAACTGCCATTATTCATGCCATTCTTAATAACTTCTAAATTTAATTCTTTTAATCTATCTTCAATGTCCAATTTTTCTTTAAAAATATTATTGAAGTGTTCTTTGTTCCATCTGAGAATCTTTTCTTTGAGCATCTTCATTTTGGACACAAAAATAAACATTTTCAAACCTTCAAAATTACCTTGTGACCACCATTCTTTAATATTTTCTAGAAAGCTAGAGTCCAAAAACCACATTTTCTCGCATTTAAAAAAATTTCTAATAGGTCTGTGAGGTTTGAAAAGTTCAAACTTGACAGGAAAATGATTAGAACTAGCAATCAAAAGAATTGAGGATTGAATATTTAGATTATTTAATTCTAAATCTCCTTTTATAAAAAACTTATCTAATTTTTCAGCAATATATGCAAAATCCCTCCATTTGTTATTCCATGTGAAAATCCCATTGTTGAATGGGATATCAATTAAGTTATTAAACTCACACCAATTTTTAAAATCTTTTGAGGATTGGGGGATCTATTGAGCTCCCCCATTTTTTTCATTCAAATTTAATATAGTACTGAAATCTCCTCCTAGAATTATTAGGTTTTTTTAAAAATCTTCCATGAATAGGTTGATTTTCTTCCCAAACTAATTTTTTCTCTATATTACATATTGGGCCATAAATGTTAATTAAAATAAACTTGAGATTTGATTTCATGCTTTTGACTAAACAACTAATCTAGTTATTGTTTGATTTTAATATATATAATGTAATTTTCCTATGGTTCCAAATGATCCCTAATCCCTCAAATGCACCTACAGATTCTTGCATTATACTACTTATTTTTCCTAACTTTTTACTTAATTCCTTTTGTCTTATTCAGCGTAATTTCTTGTAATAGTATAATTTCTGATTCAAATACTTTAAAATTATTTTTTAGTATTCTTTTTTTACTAGGGGCATTGAGACCCCTAGCATTCCACATTGCGATCTTCATGGCTCCTTGGGAAGGCTCTTCCCCTTTCCTATGTTAAAAAGTTGGCTATTTTTTTGTTGTTCTTGAGCTTTACCATCTACTTCTCTAAGTTCCTTAAGTGATTTTCTTCCTCTCTTAGAATTAATCTTGCCATAATTAGGAGCTTTGAGCCCTTCTTGATTCTTTATTATGCCCAACTATTCTAAATTCTTCTGTGCACTCTTAATTGTTTCAAACTTATTATTCCCCTTGTCCTCATTTTCATCATTATCTAGCTCTTGAAATATTTGTGTTGTTAAGCATTGGTGTACCATGGTAACTCTGTCTTCATCTTAATATATTCTTTTGTATGTCATTATGTCTTTTTTTGTCTTATTTTCTTCTTCAAAGGATAATAGATCCCTTCTGAGATCTTTAAAAGTGTACTTTTCTCCTCCTAGTTGTAATACCTTTTGCAAAAGTTCTTCTTTTTGAGATATATTATTGCTATCTTCATTATCAAAATTGAATACCTAGATCAATTCTTCTAAAAGCCTTTCTATGTAATCCTTCTCCTCCTCTTTTAGCATATCTATTTCTAATTCTTCAGTCTTGTCCACTTTTTGATTTACAAAATCTTAAAAGTCTTTAATAGGAATGTCTTTTGACATGCATAGTTCTAATATACTTGTTTTAACCTTGTTTTTAGAATATTCTCTTTTTGGAGAAGGAGTCTACTATAATTTGGTTAACTTCTTGGGGGACTCTTTGCTTTAAATTAGTTTTGCTAGAGATGTTTCTTCACATAGCTATTTTTGTGACTTTGATTGGTTTTCATTTGCTTTGCTTTCTGCCTTTTCTGAAACTTCTTTGAATAAGGATGAATGTTCCATATCATCAATACTCCTTTGTGAACCCGATAAGATCTTGTTACCCTCCAAATTGAATTTTGATAAAATCTTCTATTCACTTTCTAACTTTATGACATCTTTCTTTTTCTTGACTTTCTTTCCTTTATTTTTCTATTTTTTAGCATCAACAAGTATGCTTTGTAACTTGTCTCTATTATTTGATTTGGGAGACTTTTTCATCCTAAAGAAGATATTGTCCTATTCCAAAATTTATGAAGAGGACATTTTATCCTTGCATTTATCTATTGTATTGATCATATCTAGATGGAGACTCCCTCTGTTATTTTTTGGAGATATTCTAGTTCTTTCCTACTGACTTCCATTGATTCAGAGTGTGGGAGTGTTGCCCTTTCCTACTTCATCCTCTTTTGGCTTTACTTCCTTTGAATTGTTTGATGTATCTTTTGTGCTCTTTGATACAACTTCCTCAGATTCATACTCTTCCTACAACATTTTCATATGCCTTATTCTGATCATGGAAAGAGATTTGTTGAGATCTGATGTTTTTGGCAAAGTTCTGAAGGAAGACTTCCACTCATCATCAAGTCTGATTAACTCTATAATCTTACCCTCACATTTCTAAAAGTTTAAATTATATTTTGATCTATTGGTGATTAATTTTATTGGTTTAAGATTTGTCTTGTTAATTTTACATTTGATTAAAAGTTTTATATTGTTGCATCTTTCAAATGATGCATCCAAACTGATCAACTCTCCTAATGATCTTCCATTCCTTTTAATAATACCTACTTAATTTAACTTTTGAGGGATCAAATTAATGGAAAACCATGTTGGAATAGTTAAATCTAAATTAACCTCTTTATAGTTTGGAATCATGTCAAAAAAATTAATCGAATGACCCTTTAAAAAATAGTCAGATTCCATAAGAAATTCTTTCGTCACACCTTCTTCACTACAATGCATAAAAACTATTCTATCAAAGTAATGTGAAGTACTAACCTAATAGCCACAAAAAGTCCTCCAACCAATCAACCAGACAATCAGATTATATATCTCTACTTTAAGGCCATTCCAAAAGGCAAAGAAACTAACCTCTTGAAATTCTTGCTACCTTTCTTCACTATCTTGATTGCTGATGATGAGTATCTTGTCTTCATGATCTCCTAAAGTGTCATCAATGGAATTAGGGTACGAAAAATTCGGATGAAAATTGAGGAGCACCCTACAATGTGGAGGAATGTAGGTGTTTGATGATTTTGTAGATGTGGAATCCTTCGATTGGGATGGATAATCTACAGATGAATTGAAAGAGAAACCCTTCTATTGAGTGTAAATGGGATTCAAGTTGAGGGTGGCGTATTTCATTAAATTGAAGACAAAGATCTACTTGTCTAGGCTAGTTGTTGAATGAATTATTGGCATTACTTTTTCCAGGAGCTGGTCAGAATGGTGAATGGTTCCCCACTTACGGAAGTGACCTTGACCATTGCCAGCCTCCCAATCCTGTAGATCTTATAAAGGGGAAAAATGATTTGAAGTTTTAACTACATAAGATGGGCCTGCATGTCTAAATTCATCTGCACATTCTTGCAATTTTGAGCATCTAAAACCATGATTGGTCGATCTACTTAAATTCAAATGCCCTAGATTTTTAGGTTTTATGATTATGTAGGAGTATTGTCTAGCTATATGAACATATTTCACATTTTTTTCCTTTTTCTCTTTATTTTATTCTACTCACCATTTCTCCATTTATTACTGACTATTATTATTATATAATCTAGTAATATATTATTATTATATTAAAATATATATTATTATAGTATTATTAAATATAGCATTGTCATGAAATGTGTCAAAAGGGGTCATAAGTTATCATATGACCCATTTCAACCCATTTGATCAAACCAAATAGGTCGCTAGGGGTCCTAAATGAAATGCATCGAAAGAGGTGATAGGTTATCCTATGACCACTTTCAACCCATCCAGACAAACCAAATAGGTCCCTAGGGGTCCTAACACCCCTAGTGACATTTGTTGTCATGAAATGTGTCAAAAGGGGTCATAGCTTATCCTATGACCCCTTTTGACACATTCGATCAAACCAAATAGGTCCTTAGGGATCTTAGGATCCCTAGGGACATATGTTGTCATGAAATGTGTTAAAAGGTCCTAAGGGGTCCTAGGATACCCATTCAATCAAACATAGTAGGTCTCTAGGGGTCCTAGGATATCTAGGAACATATGTTGTCATGAAATGTGTCAAAAGGGGTCATAGGTTATCCTATCACCCCTTTCGACCCATTTGATCAAATCAAATAGGTCTCTAGGGGGCCTAATACCCCTCGGGACATATGTTGCCATGAAATGCATCGAGAGGGGTCATAGGTTATCCTATGACCCCTTTTGAACCATTCAAACAAATCAAATAGGTCCCTAGGGGTCCTAGGACCCCTAGGGACATATGTTGTCATGAAATGCATCAAAAGGGGTCATAGGTTGTCCTAAGACCCCTTTCAACACATTTGATCAAATAAAATAGGTATGTTGTCATGAAATATATCGAAAAGGGGTCATAGGTTGTCCTATAACCCCTTTCGACCCATTCAGTCAAATCAAATAGGACCCTAGGGGTCTTAGGAACCCTATGGACATATGTTGTCATGAAATGCATCAAAAGCGGTCATAGGTTATCCTATGGCCTCTTTCAACCCATTAAAACAAACCAAATAGGTCCCTAAGGGTCCTAGGACCCCTAGGGACAAATGTTGTCATGAAATTCATTGAAAGGGGTCATAGGTTATCCTATGACCCCTTTCAACCCATTCAATCAAACCAAATAGGTCCTTAGGGGTCCTAGGACCTAGGACCCCTATGGACATTTGTTGTTATGAAATGTGTCAAAAGTGGTAATAGGTTATCATATGACCTCTTTCGACCCATTGGATCAAACCAAATAGGTCCCTAGCGGTCCTAGAGCCCCTAGGGACATATGTTGTCATGAAATACATCGATAGAGGTCATAGGTTATCATATGACCCCTTTTGACCCATTCAATCAAACCAAATAGGTTGCTAAGGGTCCTAGGACACCTAGGGACATATGTTGTCATGAAATGCATCGACAAGGATCATAGGTTATCCTATGACCCTTCTTAATCCATTTGATTAAACCAAATAGGTTGCTAGGGGTCCTAGGACCCCTAAGGACATATGTTGTCATGAAATACGTCAAAAGGGGTCATAGGTTATCCTATGACCCCTTTCTACCCATTTGATCAAATCAAACAGGTCCCTAGGGATCTTAGGACCACTACAAAGATATGTTGTCATGAAATGCATCAAAGGGGATCATAGGTTATCTTATGACCACTTTTCACCCATTCAAACAAACCAAATAGGTCCCTAGGGGTCGTAGGAACTCTAGGGACATTTGTTGTCATGAAATACATCAAAAGGGGTCATAGGGTAAGACCCCTAGGGACCTATTTAGTTTGTTCAAATGGGTCAAAAGGGGTCATAAAATAATCTATGACCCCTTTTGACCCATTTGAACAAACCAAATAGGTCCCTAGGGGTCCCAAGACCCCTAGCGACACATATTTTCATGAAATGCATCGAAAGGGGTCATACGTTATCGTATGACCCCTTTCAACACATTCAATCAAACCAAATAGGTCCCTCATGGTCCTCGGACCCGTAGGGACATATGTTGTCAGGAAAATCATTGAAAGGGGTCATAGGTTAGCCTATGACCCCTTTCGACACATTCGATCAAATCAAATAGGTTCCCCTAGGGACATATGTTGTGATGAAATGCATTGAAAGGGGTCATAGGTTATCTTATGACCCTTTTAGGCACATTCGATCGAATCAAATAGGTCCCTAGGGGTCTTAGGACTCCTAGGGACATATGTTGTCATGAAATGCATCGAAAGGGGTCATATGTTATCCTATGACACCTTTTGACACATTTGGTCAAATCAAATAGATCCCTAGGGGACCATTTTCAATGATAGATGGACTACCCTAGCCTACAACCCTGTAATAATAATAATATCATAATAATAATAATCATAATGATACATTACTATATTATATGATAATTAAAATATAGGACTATATATTACCTAGAGTATTAATCATAATATATGACTATGTAATAATAATAATCATAATAATAATTATATATATTATGATATTATATTTGATAATAATAATAGTCACATATATTACTATAATATATTTTATAAAATACTAATATATAATAATATACAATTTTCTTCACATTGCCCACACTTGCCAAATTTTGACTTCCCTCCAAAATTTTGGCATTCATTTTGGGTACTGGATATGGGATCAAGTACCCAAAATACTTGCACACTTTTTCCAAAATATTCTGTCACTGCAAACATGACAATCACATTTTTTGGGGGTCATTTTCAGGAGTTTGGAGAAAAATAATTTCTTAGGGCCCATACGATCAAAGAAATTGCTATAATGTATGATTAGGTGTGTAATATTATTGTCTGAATGGGGAGAAGTAGTTTTTGAAAGGTTAAATGCAAAAGGAAGGTATCAAACAAAGACATTAAACCATATCAGGAAAGGGACAAGATAAATCACCAAAGGAAGACCCAAGGAATGTTAAATGTGAATCAAGTTGATGATTTATTGATCGAAGGTGAAATCATAGAGTCAGATTATGAATATTTGCAATTGAGGAATGAAAATGTATCAATTGATAATGTGATAATGTCGGGATTGAAAATTTATAGAATGAAAATTTGGAGAATGAAAATTTACTAGTTCATAACGTAAATTGCATGATTGACCATGTCAAAAAAAGAAGCACATGAACGTTACATATCTCCTAATTATAATCAACATGAAGGTCCTAGAACACCAAAAAGGATAATTGAAATTGATGAAATGATTATTACCAATTTGGAAGGAAAGGAAATCACAAAGAACCATTCAGTTATATTTGCTTCAAGACTATATAAGATGTTTTTTGGCAACAAGATAGTGGTGGAGCAATGTCAAATTTTTATGCACTTATTAAAGATACAAAAGATGAGACCTATGCTTTCTAAATTGAAGATTCGTGTCAATAAAAAATTGGAAAGAAATGCCATTGTTGTGAAGAATCTTTTCAGTGCTCTCAATAGCATTGGAAAAAATAATAGGGAAAAGGATAAGGGAGCTTCTTGAAGGGTTATTAAAACCTCTTTGATAAGTCATCAGTTGAGAAAGTGTAGATATATGAGACAAACTTGTATTGACTTGAACCTAAATCATACTACTTTGAGAAGAGAACTTATTAGACGAGAGAGAATTGATGATCCTTTTAAAATGAAACATGTGCTTTTGGTGGGAGACTTCCATGTTTTGATAAGAAGCTATCTAATGATGTGAAGGAAGAAATTACACAATTTTGGCACTCTAGCTCAAGAGTATCACCCAATGCTAAAGATGTGTTGAAGTTGAGAATTGACATCAGAGACCACATGCCACATCCTAAGCATTATTTTGAGGTAAGTCAAACTATGTTAAAAAAAAACATAGAGAGAGTCATCCAAGATTGCATATATCACAAAGGGCTTTTGAATCTTTGAAACCATTTTATTGTGTGCCACTTAAAATTTGAAATACCTGTTGTTGCAAATATCATGTGGAGTTTTTCATGTACCATGCACTATTATGCTCCATCTATTCTATCTTGAATAGTAAAGAAATGTTGGAGAATTGTGGTGCTAGTGGGCTTCCAAAATCATCAACAGTCTTAATAAATCAATTTTTATATCGTAGAGTTGATAGTTGTGTTTTTTATAGAAATGATTTCTTAAATGAGAAGTGTTCAGAATGTGGTAGCTTATCCAAGTTTTACACATGTTTCTATGAGGGGTGCAAACAAGATCTTGGGAGGACAATAGTAAAAAAAATGGTACATGAAATGGTGAAATACACATTGAAGAGTGGGGGTAAGGGCTTTGGATGTGAATTGGTTGCAAAAGAAATCAACATTGCCAGTTTTATTTTAGATTTGAAGAAAAACCTTTTCTATAAGCATCCAAGGCATAGTCATAGGTCTCAGTGGTTGGATCAACAATTTAGAATGTGTAGGGAGACCTCTCCCATTTGCACTATTATACCAGTTGTTGACTTTGTAGATAACTAAGTATTGTAGCCTCAAAATGAGACACAATCTCAATATTACAAGTCCATTCAGATTGCTATTTTTTTCCACATAACATAGACATTTCCCTGAAAGTGTGGAAGATAATTGAAAGATTAATAGATAGTACCATTTTTTACATGAGTGATGATAGATCTCACTCTCACGAGTTTGTGCAACATTGTTTCAAGAATTTTTTTTATTTCTTTCAAGAGCATGACATTGTTATGGATAGACATATCATTTGGTCAGATAATTGAATAGGTCAATTCAAGAATGCTCACATGTTTTATTGGTTGTGTAGGATGCACATAGAGAGAGGGGTGCCTCATATTTGGAGTTTTTTGAGGCCAACCATGGGAAAGGGGAACATGATGGATTAGGGACATATGTGAAGAGAGCTCTAGTTAAGGATTAATTGAAGAATTTAGGAGCAGAGCTTCTTGATGCTTGTAGCATTGTTGATTGGTGTAATTCAACATTATCATAGAGGGAGACACTTCATTCAGTAGTACGTAGGTTGTTTTGGTTGGTTGAGGAAGGGTCCATAGGTGATAAATCAGATTGTGCTATAGTTAGAGACTGATAAAAAATCCATTCATTCCGAAGCTCTAATTCTAGTACATGGACCATTTGGACATGGCAACTAGCTTTCTTTTATCCTAGTTTTTTTTAGTGTGATTGGGATCACTGTGAGTCAAGTGAGTGGGTGGACACACGATCTCCACATAATCTTACTCCATTGTTTATCATACCCTCTATTAGAAATGATGACATGGAAAGTTCACTTGAGCATAACCATCTATCGAATCTTCTTTAGCCAAGACATGTCTTTGCATTGGTTTCACCATAGGGGAATGATGAGAAATAAGATTATTGGTTAGCACATTTTGTAAGAGGTAAACAAAATCTTGCAAAACTGATCACAAATGATGATGTATTCACATATCCTATTGGTTTAGTTGTTGTTGTTGGAATGGCTATAGACATACACGCTTAGAAGGAATGGAATTCCTACATTCTAAGACTATCAAAAGAACAAAATAATTCTCATATATTCACATCTTATTATAGCAACAAATGTGAAGTTATTGAAACATCAATGAATATCAAAAGTAAAATAACATTAAATTACTATTACTAATGTTGATCATGAAGCTCTATTAGAGACCCCAAAACAAAGAGAGGACCCTACAAGAACACCCGACTAAGTATATTTACTTTTTATGTTCTTTTGTTCATAATGATTCAATGAATTGATAATTATCTTGTTTAATAGAATTAGTTACTAATATTTATATGATATTGGAATGTAGGTACATCATGAAGAGTAGCCATGCATGAAGATAAAAAACTAAATAAGGAGCAGAATGAAGAAAAAATTATTCTGTTTTTCACACTACGATTTTTGACACTACAATTTTTGATAGTTGTGTATTGATGTAATAATGATGAAACACTTGAGATATTGTAAATGTAAACTTGTTGATTTAATGTAAGAAACAAAGATGTTTTTTCTTAATGCAATTTATGTGGAGGGACCTAAAAAATGATGATTTTAATACATACTAGAACCAAACTTGCACTGTTCCCAATGTCAAAAAATTGAGAGAGGTAAAAAATAATTTTTTTATTTAATACTAACCCTAGTGACACCCTTGTTTTGGCAGCAAAGAGCCTCCATCATATGCTGTCACCCCATACCAAATAGTCTCCAAGGTGCTCTAAGTGCATTTTGAGGTCAATCTTCTGAGGGTCGTAAGTTGGAGCTCATGGGGGCTATTGATGAAATGTCAAATGCTACAAAAAAATGACGATATGAAATTTATGAGAGCCAAATCATTTCATCATGCTATAGATATGAGATTTATGACATTTTATTTGGATTTGGCATAACAATTTCTCTTGATGCCAAAAATCATAGTGTGCCTTAGTGCATATGTGCATTGTTGCATAACTTTTAAACTGATGATCTTGGCATCAAATCATCAACATCATTAGCTCCGGATGGGTGGGTGAACCCTAGTGACACTCTTATTTCAATCACAAAGAGCCTGCATTGTTCATGACCACCCTGTACCAAAGAGTCTCCAAGTTGCTCTAACTACATTTTGAAGCCGATCATCCGACGGTCATAACTTGAATCTCATGGGGGCTATCGATGAAACACAAAATTATATAAGATTTTTAAGCTGAGGCTTACAATAATCTATCTCATTTCTAAGAGATCACATTCGATTTGGATTTGAAATAATGATCTCGCTCGATGCCAAAACTCACAATATTCCTTAGTTCATAGGTGCATCACTATGTAACTTTGAAACTACTGATCTTGGCATCAAATTTTTAGCATCATTAGCTCTAGATGGGTGGGCAAATCCTAGTGACACCCTTGTTCTGGCCATGGAGAGCGTCCATCATTCATAGCCACCCCATACAGAAGAGTCTCCAAGGTGCTTTAAGTGCATTTTGAGGTTGATCTTCTTAGTGTTGTAACTTAGAGCTCATGGGGTCTATCGATGCAATGTCAAATGATATAGGAGGGTCAAGCCAAGGTCTACAATAATCTATCTCATTTCTAAGAGGTCACATTCTATTTGGATTCGACATAACGATCTTGCTCAATGCCAAAACTTGTAGTGTGCCTGAATTCATAGGTACATCATTGCGTAACTTTTAAACCATTGATCTTGGCATCGAATCATCAATGTCATTAGCTTTGAATGGGAAGGTGAACCCTAGTGACACCCTTCTTCCAGTCGCGGAGAGCCTTCATCATTCACGAACGCACTATACTGAAGACTCTCCAAGGTGCTCTAAGTGCGTTTTGAGGTCAATCTTCTCAGGGTCATAACTCAAAGCTCATGGGGCCTATTGATAAAATGTTGAATGCTATAGGATGGTCATGCTAAGGCCTACAATAACCTATCTCATTTCTAAGAGATCACATTCTATTTGGATTCAACACAATGATCACGCTCAATGCCAAAACTCATAGTTTACCTCAGTTCATTGGTGCATCGTTGTGTAACTTTGAAACTACTAATCTTGGCATCAAATAATTAGTTCCATTAGCTCTAGATGGGTGAGTTAACCCTAGTGACACCCTTTTGCCAGCCATGGAGAGGCTTCATTGTTCACAACCACCCTGTACCAAAGAGTCTCCAAGGAGCTCTAAGTGCATTTCAAGGTTGATCTTCCAAGTGTCGACTTAGAGCTCATGGGAGCTATCAATGAAGTGTCAAATGATATAGGATGGTCATGCCAAGGCCTACAATAACCTATATCATTTTAGAGATCATATTCCATTTGGATTCAACACAACAATCTCGCTCGATGCCAAAACTTATTGTGTGCCTCAATTCATTGGTGCATCACTGTGTAACTTTGAAATTGATGATCTTAGCATCGAATCATTAGCACCATTAGCTCCAGATGGGTGGGTGAACCCTAGTAACACCCTTTTTCTAGCCGGAAAGAGCCTCCATTGTTCATGGCCACCCCATACCGAAGAGTCTCCAAGGTGCTCTAAGTACATTTCGAGGTCAATTTTTTGAGGGTTGTAATTCTGATCTGATGTGGGATATTGATGAAAAATTGAATGCTATAGGATGGTCATTCTAGTGACTACAATAACCTATCTCATTTTTAAGAGATCACATTCTATTTGGATTCAACACAATGATCTGGCTCAATGCCAAAACTTGTAGTGTGCTTCAGTTGATAGGTACATCACTGTGTAACTTTGAAACCATTGATCTTAGCATCGAATCATCAGTGCCATTAGCTCTAGATGGGAGGGTGTTCCTTAGTGACACCCTCGTTTGAACCATGAAAAGCATCCATCAGTCGTAGCCACCTCATACCGAAGAGTCTCCAAGGTACTTTAAGCACATTTTGAGGTCGATCTTTTGAGGTTCGTAACTTGGAGCTCATTGGGTCTATTGATGAAACGTCAAATGATACAAGATGGTTATGTTGAGACCTACAATAACCTATCTTATTTTCAAAATATCACATTTCTTTTGGATTTGACACAATAATCTCACTCAATCCCAAAACTCGCAATGTGCCTCAATTCATAGGTGTATCACTACATAACTTTGAAACTGCTGATCTTGGCATTGAGTCGTCAATGCCATTAGCTCTAGATGGGTGGGTAAACCCTAGTGACACCCTTTTTTCAACCACAAAGAGCTTCCATCATTTGTGACCAACCAATACAGAAGAGTCTTAAGGTGCTCTAAGTGCATTTTGAGGTCGATCTTTTGAGGGTTGTAACTTAGAGCTCGTGGGGGCTATCGATGAAATGTCAAATGTGGTAGGACACTCATGTCAAGGCCTATTATAACCTATCTCATTTTTGAGAGATCACATTATGTTTAGATTTGGCATAACGATCTTGCTCAATGTTAAAACTTGCAGTATGCCTTAGTTCATTGTTGCATCAGTAATTTACTTTGAAATCGCTAATCTTGGCATCAAATTATTAGTGCCATTAGCTCTAGATGGGCGAGTGAGCCCTAGTGACACTCTTGTTCTAGCTGCAGAGAGCTGCCATCATTTATGGCCACCCTATACCGAAGAGTCTCCAAGGTGCTCTAAGTGCATTTGAGCGGGTGAACCATAGTGACATCTTAAGGGATTGCATAGATAGTTTCAAATTAAACATATATGATATCATTTCAAATTAAGAAATGCATCAAAATTTGATAATAAGGGTTGTTAAAATATTATTCACAAATTATTACATTTAAATCGAATATAACAAACATGATTAAAATGAATGATATTTCATAAACATGAACAATACACATGATCCACAATAAATTGAACACTACTATACTAAATTAATATGTCTATCATTGTGGACATAAATGACAAAAATATATATCAAAATACATGTATCCATAGACAAATTACACAAATATATATCAAAGTTCATGTATCCATAGATAAATTATGCAAATATATATCAAAATACATAGATCCATATACAAAATGTGGCTAATCATGCTATCAGAATGTGTATAATATCAATGTTTCTATATAGAATGTGGCGTATGCTATCTCAAAATATCTCATGACACATCATATGACAACTATACTATCCTATGATGTGGGTGGATGATCAATATGTATCCTTTTCACTACACTAGGTGGATCAAATGCCTCCTACATAAACATAAAAGGAAAACCCAAAATTAGACTACTAAATTTATATGATTCTATGTATCTAACATTGAATTACTAAAATGCATAATGGTCATTTTTTTAATGAAGATTTACAACATTAAAATTTCATCATAAATACCTCTCTCATCGACCTCCTATGCCAGTCAGGAGTCCTTTCATACTCAACAATGTTTGAACCTCTTTGATTATGGCTTGTATATGTTCAAGTATGTTTATTAGATGAATCAACAACTTAAACTATAACATTGTAAATTATAGCATACTAAATTTATAACATATAATCTAGAATTCAAACTACGACTTACCTTTGTCGACTCCTCCTCTGGATATAATGGTTGTGTAAGAAAAGATACAAAACTCTGGCATCTACCCTCCTATGCACTAGGTGTTTCTTATGGGATAAAAAATACTAGTTGTTAATATCATGAAAATCAGTTTTCAATTTATTTATGATAATAAGGAAAATAACAAATAAATGATACTTATACATACAATGGGGTTCTCATTGTGAATGGAAATGCTAAAGGGTCTACGATGTTGAATCTACCTAGACTCATCACTAGTAGCCACACCCTATACAATAAAAAATGTAATTAAATTTCATTACCACAAACATCTTACAAGAATGCATTGATATTTAATCACTTTACAAGCACCTAATTACCTTTCCCTCATCAATGAGTTGTTCCTCACCCCTCGCACTCTGCCCCCCACTGACAGGTGATACCTACAAGAGAAAATAAAGATTAGAAACCATATAATCTCTAATATCATATAGAAAAATAATAAGAACACAACTTAATACATCGTAGATATCTTACTTGACCAAATGAAATAGCCAAGAGTGTCCTCCTCAGCCATCAACAAAACATGAAAGAAGATCACATACATGTATAATTCAGTATTGGTTTAAATTGCTCTATTATAAAGATTATCTCTAAATCACATATGCTGTAACAAAAAAACATATACACATATTGACATAGTAGGATGACATGCCTCTGCATGCCCCTCCTCTCTCATGTCGAGGTGTGTAGTCTTAGTAAGCATGTTTGGTATATCATCCTCCTCAAATAAGATCATCCATGAGACCCAAACAAATATTCTTGCATATTATACAAGTATGGGGTGCACAAACATGTGATGAGCTCATCAATGATGAACTCACGCCAACACCATCAACATAGGGAGGCAACACTAATCTAGCTTGGGTAATCAATAGGCTACTTGATCTATGCATTGCTCTAATAGCCTAAGAGCTAGCCTCTATAATGATATCAGAATGTTGCACTCATGGAGGGGGGGTGACATTAGTAGGGGGTGACATTAGTAGGGAGGACAAAAGTGTGAGTTTTCTTCCACTAGGCAAAGGGTCTATTTTGAGGAGCTCCTCCTTTTACATCCGCGTTGGGCCTCGTGCTCCAATAGTTCACCTTGAGGTGCAATACAAATTTGGCATACATTTTTTTAATGAAATAGAATGGTACCTCTAAATTGTTATGTGTAGGGTTGTCAAAAACCATCCACCAACGATCCCAAAAGTTTGCACGTATAGCCTCATTTGTACACCATTTAATTGATAATTTGGGCTTTGTGTGATCTACTAGTTTGCCAATTTTTGGGTCTACAAAAAGGCTAACTATATCATCCTTAGTTATATTTAGGGCTGCAACCTCATCATAGTCCAACCCATCATCAAACATGGCATGCATTTGCTCATCCTAGTGAAGAGTTCAGTATTTGTTTCATTGGTAAGTGTTCCAACTTTATCCACTATGTTGTTTAACATGGATAACATGGGAGCCAATGTGGGTATATTGTTATATGTGGTATGCAAAACCCTTAGTTCGGTGAGATTTCCAACTATCAAATCATTAATTCAAGGATGGTTTTGAGGCTGTAGGGGATCATTTGGTGGACAATTATGAGGGGGTACTAGATCATTTGGTGGAGGGTTATGAGGAACATTATTTCTTGGCTCTGTATCATCATTTGGGTTAGCCATACCTATTAATTTGGAAAATTTAATTTCAATTAAAAACAACCTAAATTTCAACAATTTCAACTAAAAAAACCTAATTTTTATCAAAATCTATTTAAAATAACTAATTTATAGTAATATTCATTCAAATCATAAAAAGACACAAAAAAATTACCTTTATTTGATACTCATTCAGAAATCTAATGCCCAAAATGGAGCACAACAATAAAACCACAAAAAACACAATGCAAAATAGCTCTCGAGTTTTTTTTAAAAATCTATGTTGTAGGTTTTAGGTATCTGATTTCATATTGGATACTTGATATGATATTGGGTACCTGATAATAGATTAAGTATCTGATAGTTGATCGGATACCTGATTACCGATCAGATACCTAAACAGGCTTGGCCCAAAAATTTTAGTCTTAGTATCAAGATGGGTGGAAAAAAGCCATAGCAGATTTTGAAATGCTTTTAGATGTTGTCAAACTCCACTTTTTTCACATTGCCACTTTTTGGCACACTTGATGCTGCACATACCCACCACTCAAATATTGGAGCTTTCTATTAAATTACCATGTTCTCCATTAAACCTGGAAGAGCTTGTGTTTATTTCTGTGAGATAAATTTTATTAATTGAACTGTATCTGGTAATCATGCTCTGCCTTGATTTCATTTTCTTTCTATATGTTCTCTCAACTTTTCTCTTACTTCCCTAGTATTGTACTTCTCTCACACAAGAAAAGATAATAATATCTAAAATAAAAAAGGGAGAGTGGCTAAACTCTTTTAGTGCTCTGAACAACTGGGATGTGTCTCACAAAAATCCATGTGCTTGGAAAGGAATCTCTTGTGATAAATTCAACATCATCATGGCTATTAATCTTATTCATGCATTGTTTTCTGGCAACTTAACTTCTTCTATATGCACCCTTTCTAATCTTACCACCTTCATCCTTGAGGACAATGATTTTAATGGTCTTTTCCCAACTGGCCTATTACATTCTAAGTGTTTGTGGAAGCTTGATTTGTCCAGTAACCACTTCTTTGTAATGCTACTTGCTAGTATCTCCAAATTGAGTGAGTAAAGAGAATTAAACTTATCGTACAATGCTTTCAGCGGCTCCATTCCTCTAGCCTTTGGAATGCTGCCAAAACTAGAAGCTCTCTTCTTTCAGGAAAATTAGATGATAAATATACATGAACTTATTTAACTTTACAAACATTTTAGATCATACTTCATGTCTAATCATGATGAGGAACGATAATTGAAAACATTTGTACAAAATTGAGACTCACTTTTTCTTGAAACACTATTTATTTTAAGCATGTCACCTCTATGGAGATAGTTTGGAGTTCATTATTCCCTTCATTTGATATAGGAAGTTGTCACTAATGGAGACTTCCCCAAGGATTACTTGTCAATCATTTTGTCCAAATGTTGAAGGCAAGAGATAGCTGAAAATGATTTCTTTTTAGGGATATAAAGAGTTAGAAGCTTCATTATCTGATTCAGAATGAGTTTAGGGAATGAAACATAAGTCTTTTAAGACTTACACTTTTGTTTATTTGTAATCCTACTCATTTTTTTGCGAAGAAGTCATATACAATATTTGTTAAAGATTTCACAATTCTATTTTCATTTCTTTGAAAGTCTTATTATTATTTCTTAAAATCAAATCAAAAGTGGAAGCAACCATATGTCACAAAGGTGGTACAATTAGTTCCTTTCCCTTAAGAAATTAAAATAGTACTTTAGAACAAATTACACTAATTAACTTGGTATGAAGCTCTAAGAGTGGAACAAAATAGATTTACTTATTGGGCATAAGAAATAAAAATTTCAACTTTACTTGGTGGATCTAATAGCCAGCATGATTTGCAAGATATGCAATGCAATGTGACTCGAATGCTAAATTTTTGAATGGTCACCTAAAATGGCACCCTTAGTGATAAGTTGATAAAAGACAATGTCATAGACTCCAAATGCCCCATACACTACTTTGCACATATCTCCCCACCTCTCTCCACAATATGCCACCATTCCCCCCACTTGCCACAAATTTAATGTCTAAGAATTAAAACTAGCACTTGGATTGAAAAGAGGTACAAGGGGGACGCCGATAGGTATTTAATTTCAAAGTATAAATGAAGATTTGCATAATAACAAGTTTAAAAAAATGCTGGCCTACAAACATGTATCATTATAGAAAGTAATCTACTACATAGTAGCATCAAATAGAGTCATAGCTTTTGTGAGTCCTAAAAATGCATAGCACATCCATGCAAAGATATAATTAATTATTCTCTTGTTCCTTATAAGGTGAAATTTTATAATTCATAAGTGACCATAATTTTCATGAATTGAAGAAAGTAAGCAATTTAACAATTAGTACTTTAAAAGTAGGTGTGTAGCTTGTTCTCTTAATGTGGCAAAAGTATTTTAAATATAAATTAAGTCCATAAGTAATAGCTTTCAAGAGTTAAAAGATAATATCATTTATTTTAATAAAAATAATTCTAATAATTATAAAATAAAATCTTAATGAACTATTGGCACCAGAGTACCTAAAATAGCCTTGAAGTTTGTATAGTTTTGATACAAAGACAAGTTTTTATTACAATATGGAAATGTATAACCTCTAGAACTTAGTCTATCATAGAACATTTTAAAAAAGGAAACATTAAACAATTGGGATATTTTTCTTTATTTTTTTAGTAAGAGATTTGTGATGTAAACCACTATATTACATGGAAAATATATTTGATCAAATCTAAGAAAAATTCCACCACTGTAAGCATGATGTAGATGCAACATGGGCATACACAACTCAATAGAACTTGGAAAATGACATAACTATGTCAAATTTCCACCTTAAAAAAGATAGGAAACAAAATTAAATAAAAATGTTGCCCTCATACATTATGCTCTTCAATAAAGGTCTATATCACCACCAATGTGACTTCTTGAAATTGTTGAATTAGGTCATAATAAGAAATGTTCATTCTAGACCAATGTTCATAGAAAAAGTTGTACACCTTTTACACCTACGATTTACCTTTTCACCAAGATATTGATTTTCTATAACCTTAAGATTATTTTTCATAAACCCAAACTAAATTTTATGCTTATTCTTGATATAGATTGGAATCAAACTCTTGAAAGAAAGAGACAAATCTAAGTAACCTTTTTTTTGTTTAAATATTGGATGTAGACATTGTGATTCCTACTACTTTAGGTGGAGGTGTGTATGTAAACAAAGATCATGCATTTGCCTCACTCTGAACTCATTTATCCCACAAAGATTGAGATATAAATTTCCATTTCCCAAAATGATAAGATTGCATATTAAATGGAAAAAATATTCAGAAGACCATGACTATTAATATTTTTAACAACCTAATGGTGAATTTGCATCCATTATGAATGTCTCCTCATTCCAATGGCAAAAAAAAATTATTTAAATATTATGTTTAAATTTTTTAATATACTCCCTAAATTACATCTCTAAGTTGAAAAAGAATATTATAAAATTTACTCTCTTCACTAATTTTACTATCACAATTTAGTCAAAGGTAAAGTGACTAAAAGTGGATAACCCTTATTGATGTTACTTAAAAAAATTTGAGGATTAATTTAGCATTTTGGAAAGGATTTATGAAATATGTTCACAAAATCATTGAAGCAAAGGGAAAATTAATGTCCCATACTATTTTTACTTAGTAATTACATATAGAGTGTTTGTGTGAAGCAAGGTAAAAATAATTGTAGAAGAGGGGAATAATAAGTTGTAGTGTTGGGATTGTTCCATCATTGAAAGTATTTCACATGAATGGTAGATAAACAATGAGTTACACCATGTAAATGACAAGAATTCCATACATCATGTTGATGTAACCGAATCTCGTTAAAGAATATTTCATAAATTGACACAAGATAGATGTTTCAGAATACCATAACTCTTTATCAAAACTTCCACAAGTCTACTCTGCATCTACAATGAAAAAAAAAACCTACTTATTACATTTCCAAAAATTACCATATTTGGTAGATTTTTAGGAGAATGGATTTTTCCATTTTTGGTAATTTTTAAAACCCATCCTATGAACCCCGATTTTTCCCAAGAAAAGCCCCTAACTAAAGCAAGATGAATTGCCAACTAATCAATAAAATCAAAAAATACGATTTCAAATTTATTATAAAAATAACTTTAATTTTTTTTTGGAAAAAACACAAAAAGCCACATTTAGAGGTCAAGACAAGATTCCAGGCTCCCGAAAAAATGTCGAAATAGCCACCTATCAAGCTGAGCTTGATGGACAATCCAAATAACTCCTCCTATTGCAACTACCTATAAAATTAAGCCAAAACCCACTTTTGAGTCAAAAGTTATGACCCTCGGATGTAAATCTTGACCCAAACTCATATCTTAGTCAACAACCTTGACCCTCGGATGCCCTTCCATCGCATGTTGCCTTTAGCTATGACGTCAAGCAGTTTTTCTCCAAATTCTTAGTGAAAGTGGATAATTTGCCAATTATGTACACATATAATTCTTTTGCACTATCACAATGATTTTCATCCCATAACAATTTCAACAACTATATTTAAAAGTAATCATAATTGGTAGTAAAGATGCACTTATTAAAAAGAATGCAATTTGATCGATCAAAGTGAATAGGATGCACAATAGAAGAAACCCTAACTTAAATCCCCAAGTTGGAAAAGTAAATTAGAAACTTTACTTTCTTCACTAACTTCACATAACTAAATGGCACATAATTGATCACAATTTTAGTCAAATGTAAAACATTTGTCATTATTTAGTGCGCCATTTTTTTTCTTCTAAAAGCTACTATCTGATTTCTTGTCTACAAATTTTTGCATACCCTTTGTATACAAGGGCATAAAAAATGTCAGGGGAGTAGCTAGGACTTGGAAATTAGGAAAGATGGTGACAAATTCACAAGTGGGAACAAAGAGTGCTCCACCATTCACAAGTAGGTTGTGTGTCCTTAAGAGAGAAAGTGGATAAAACCATAATATAAATTTATAATAAATTTTTTGTCGATCAAAGTTTCAAGAAAGAGTTTTGTAAATATTAGATATGAAAAGGAAGAAAACTTGTTCAACTTTAATATTCATCAGTTATGGTTCTTATTTGATAGAAACTCTTGGACCAATCTATGCACAAAGTGCTCATAGCTTTAACTATTTTTAATGCAGTTTCTTGCTCATCATAATAGTAAAACATGGTCATTACACTAGGAGGGCTTTTATTGAAAACAAGACAAAAGTATTGTAATGGAATTTTCTCAACCAAGAGATTATCATTTTGTTATTATTAGATCTGTTAGTTTGTAAATGTTTATCGTCAATAATGTCAATATTACTTTTCATCAACAATGTTTATCACATTTTGTGATTTACGATTAGTGATGATAAAGAGTAGAGAGAGATCTCAAATGATAAGTTGTAGATCAAGTCTAACTAAATTTTAAATGATAAGGGAAGCAATATTGTTCAATATTTCTTTCCATGTTAAATAATCCATCCATTGCATTTTAGCAATCAAAATAGCACTAAAGTATTATCAAGTGTGTTAATATTAGTTCATTTATATGTCTTGTAGATGGAAAAAAAAAAATAGAAAAATTGTGCAACCCTATTGATTCAATAGTACACAACTATTAGAGTATTTGTTAAAAACATAGTTATAACAACTAAATTTACAATTATTAAAATATTTATACAAAAATATTAACTATATAGCAACTAGTAATATCATAACCTAACTACCAACTAAAACTAATTAAAAGGGGCACCAAGATAAACAATTTAACTAGCCTTGCTCTGAAACTAATAATTCTAAATGTCTTTGAATTCTCATAATAGATCACTTGGTTTGAAAATCAATCACTTAGGTTAGAAATAGTTGATCATTAGAAAGAAAGCAGGTGGACAAGGTGGATAGAGGAAATTGATCGTTACTCTTATGTGATATCCTACAATTATGATTCATCAACATAACAAATTACTTAATTATGAGAAAAAAATATTTTAAAAATAGGAACTTTGTATAACCATAAATAGATTGCACGCAAAAGACTTGCATGGAGTTGAGTGATGCCCTACCATAACTGTGCATTGGAATAGGTGGTATATCCTGTTCTTGAAAAACTTGAGTGATTTTACAAGTTTTTGTCGCAACCGGATTTAAATCATATTATATTGTTAGGGCAATAAGGTTTATATGGCCAATAGGGACTTAACTACTAAGACGTGCAAGATAAGACTTATTAAGAGGATGCTCTATTTCATTTTCTGTTTATGCTTGAGGATGTCCTGTTTCTTTTTCTTCTTGAGGATACTCTATTTCTGTTTCAACTTGAAGATGCTCTATTTCTGTCGTATCTTTATGTATTTTTGCATCTTGACAAGGGATCATACCTGTGTTTGTGATCATATTTTCTTCCATTACGCCCATATCTTGTTGGTTATCTGCCTCAGGAGAAATATTGCATTCCTTTTCTATTATTTGCTAAATCAGTTACATCTTCCAGCAAATTCTCGACACAGGATCCTCTTGTTGAATTACTAGAGCATTCTCATCGTAATTAGTGTGAGTATTAGTATCACCTTTCTTAATTTCTTCCCCAATCACCCATTCTTGTGGAATTTCTAAATGCTCAGTTGTATCTTCATCATCTGTTGCTGAGTTCTCTTCTTTACCAGAGGTAGAGACCTCTTTTTGTCACTATCGTTTCTTGGTCCTACACTGCTGAATTATGTGGTTTAGGTCTCATGTTTTAGGTTTCTTATGTTCTTGTCTTCATTAACTACATAGACAATATGGTATAAACCATAATTATTTGATAAACATTATCATTACCTATTAAATCTGTGTCGAGAATTTTCTGGAAGATGCAACTGATTTAGCAAACAATAGAAAAGGAATGCAATATTTCTCCTGAGACAGATACCCAACAAGATATGGGCGAAATGGAAGAAAATATGAGCACAAACACAGGTATGATCCCTTGTCAAGATGCACAAATAAATAAAGATACGACAGAAATAGAGCATCTTCAAGTTGAAACAGAAATAGAGTATCCTCAAGAAGAAAAAGAAACAGGACATCCTCAAGGATAAACAGAAAATGAAATAGAGCATCCTCTTAATAAGTCTTCTCTTGCACGTCTTAGTAGTTAAGTCCAGACTGTGAGATGGATCTTCCGTTGTGGAGAAGAACAGGGACCTGCGTGTATACAGGATTTGTTTGGAGAAGCAGCTCACTTTTAGTGCGCAAATTCTCCTCCAAAACCTCGAATTTAACAGCCTTGTGATTGAGAGCAAGGGCACAGCTCATTGCAAAGGGACTCGTTTTTATGAGCAACAGCTTCAATTGCTCTTCTGAGGCCATGTTTCATACAAATCTTGTTGGTTTGCTCCATTCCCCATTGGGCTTCCTTCTAAAAAGGCTACTCGTCAAGACGTATTTTTCATCATCTAAGCAGAGACATTTCAATCCAGTACACAAGATATCAATTCTAAGTAGGTAAACAATACTTCAAGATCGATAACATATGCACACAATCACATGTTCAACTTAGAAACAGGACTCCCATTTAGCGCTCATGATTGTAAGCAGGTACACTTCAATGGCTACCCATTTCATTGCAACTACATTCAATCCAGCATGCAAGCCATCAAGTCATAATACAATGCTTTAAAATTGACAATCGTATACAGAAACACAATTTGAAACAGGGCACCCATTTAGAGCTAATTATTGCAATTAAAGGTGCATTGCAATGGCTACCTAAAGCTGAATTATCTGCTCTTAACTGTTAAAACTTCACGAGAAATTCTTAAAACTCTGAAACAAGATAAAGGATGCCTGGTCTTATACCAGAGGTGTTATCAAGCTTAAGCTTGAGCATTTGCCCTTCATACATGACATGATCCTCTGCCCAACTGGGATAGAAGAAATCATTGAACTCAGCAAACTGCAACCCCTCCAATCCCACCATTAAAACAACAGTAATACTCAAAGCCCACCAAAACAAACCAGTTACTTTTCCTACGCTCGCCATTGAAGCCAAAATCTTATAGCTAAAACCACACAACTACGCTTGAGATTGAATTCTGATGGGCATGAACAATACAGGAAAGAGCAATTTATATTATTTGGGGCAGTGAGACTGACTTAGCTTGCAGGACACTAAACCGGATTAAAATTAAAATAAACAAAATGGTTAAAGAGGGGTTTCAGTCTTTACCTAGTCATGGGTGAAGCCAGGCTGGAATCTGCAGTACAAGTTGCCATTGCTGCCCAAGAGACAACATCAATAATGATCAACATTTTAAGACATTCATTGGGTATGTAGAACACATTTATCTAGATAATTATCATATAATTATCATCTAGGTTGAATAACTAATATACAACTGACAACCTCTGAATTCTTAAATAAAAAGCTCATAAAAGAGCAGATGATGGGATTGATAAACAGTGAACAAATAACATCTTTGTAGACAAATTTAGCCTAAATAGGTTTTCCTCAGGGCTTCAATTTAAGAAAAGATGAACTAAAATTTTCTCTTGTCTAGTGCATAGTAGACACACACATATATATTCTACATGTGCTAACTTTTTATTTTCTGCGCAGCTAGGAACCTCACTAGCCTAGCCGATTGTAATTAACAAAGACTAAAAGTAGCAGTCAAATCAAAAGGCCTGTCAAGTTGGAAGTTCCAGACTCCGTAACCACTAATTTCCCCAAAAAAGAATAAACACAAAATTCTGAAATGTATTTTTGTTTCACCTTCATTACCTTGTTGAAGAGGGTGCCAAGAAGGTTGAATGTCATTGACTCCGATCCTTTCTCCACAATAAAATATGATTTTTTGAGACTTCTGTATCTAATGTTTCATCCATCCCAAATTGTGAGGAGCACAGCTTCAAATGAATACTAGCAAATAGCAGTAATGTAGGCACGGTTAGTTTAACCCATTTTAGAAAATGTTATACACACATATTAGAAAGTCATTAAGATCAAAGAAGATTGAACACATTGATTCTTATGTCTATCCATACTAACATATTTCAGAGTAATTAAGTAATTGCGCAAGTGATTGTGGTAAAATAAATAGAATCCATACCCTTTTAATCTCTTGGAATGTGTTGATGTACTATCTTCCCAGGAATGGAGAGGGACATTCAATGTTGGGAAAATATTTTTGATGGCCTCACGAAAAACAGATCTCTAAGCTAGCTTCCTCTGACATGCATGGTGAAAGAGTGCCCAAGAACCTATCATGCACTCTTTAGTCTTAGGGAAGATGGGCTTGAATGTAGGAGCATGATTTACTAGATCAATCTTGCTGCCTTCAGACTGGCAACCATAATGCACGGACATCCTAATGTATGGTTATTGAAAATATCCCCATACCTGTAGAAAAATTATAACAGAAATTCAGTCAATACTCATAACTCATTCAAGACATCCCAAACCAGCTTCAACTTTACAGTGTCATTAAACTTGTTTATATAGTTGCAGCAGATATTTATTACCTTTTGACCTTTTTCTTCAGTGACAAGAAACAATTCGAGTACAATGAATATTAAATAATTTGAAGCATCTCAAGAATTCACTCAATTTTAATGCAACACCATCCCATACCCGAAATCTAGATGCTGCAGTAGCTGATATAGAGCTTTAACATTAAACTTATCTTATCATACTGCAAAAGTACAATCAAATTTACAATAACAAGGAATGCAAGTGGGACTACAACAACTTCAGAAAGGAACAGAAGACATAGGTAAGTAGGTCTGGAAAGCGAATTGCTTCGCAAATTCAGTCAATTGTACAATCTTATTTCACTTGGCCACATCACAGTAGAGACATTGGAGGCACAAACTACAATTGATATCTCAGTAATGATGCACTCACAGCATGAGTCAGCCATTGATAGGAATTTTAGGGGCAAAACCCAAAAAACCCAGTATAAGAAGATGGAGATAAAATACGGGTTTTAGTAGACTGTAAAATAGAGTAAAGGAAAATATATCCTACTGCATGATGAAGTACATATGTAGTGCAATTAAGGTAGAACATATACAAATGGGACTAATCCTATTGGGCAATTGAAAAACTAGGAAGATTAGAGAAAATAATGCCCATCATTGAGTACTTAAATTAAGAGACAAAATGAAATAATCATTTATGAAAAGTAAAAATCTAGTGTCTTTGAACTAATAATCTCTTCAATAGATATATTTTAAGTATTTTGTAGAAAATATAACATTTAACTAACCGCATGGCCACCAAAGTAAACAAAATCTTTACGTTTTGGATTTCAGGCAGCAGAATAGCAACTCGATTTACGTCCAAATATTTTAACAAGCCAACTCTCATTATGTTTTGTTGGGTAGTCCTCCTAATAGGAAGTGTTCCTTCTGGGCACTCTACCAGGTGATGCCATAGCTGAAACTTCTTTAACGTACCTCCTGTTCTTTCTGGCAGTTGTCTTGATTTTACCATGCTAACCTCCATTATCTACTCTGCACAATTCTTCTTATAAAATCAATAATCACTATGCTACTTCAAACAAACAAATTTGGACACACTATGACACGAATTGGGAGGAAACAAGTCATTGACACATGAAATTTCCTCTTTGATGATGATATTTAAATAAGGAAACAAATTTTGAGGGTTATCCACCTCAACAGCTATCAAAAACCCTATTTTCCTTTCAAATGACCGTGGTCCGAAACTCCAGATGACCAACCACGTACAACTCTACCCACACCATGTTCGTGTCACGCTTTGACGTAAGCGATATTTCCTAAGGACTGCGGAGAAACTAAACAAGACAGTTACAGGCTTGTCGTGCTCCATAAACATTCTCCCTTTCTGTCTCTCTATTTCTTTTGCAGCTATATATATGTTCACTGCGATCTTCGCTTTGGCGTAAATTTGCAGCTCTATTTGCTGGTAAATCTGATTGTAATCGTAGGAAGATTATAGAGATGTAGAATGGCTAGTTTGGAATATTTCAGTTAGTGCCGAGGACGATCCAAGAACAGATAACGCTTGGTCAGATGGAGAGAAAGTGGGCTTAGTTCATGAAGTACAAATCAAATGGAATTTTTTCTTCACTACATTGCTCAGGATTCTCGCTGCCCATGCCACCCTAAGAGATTCTTCACCATGCATCGATGGAAACGCCTCTTGTGTGCGGAATGCTTCTTCCTTTTATTATTATTTCATGTTAAAAATATAGGGATGCAGGCTGAACTAAACAACACATGGCTTGCCTGCATGTAAGGAGAAACATCCGTAATGCCAACTGTTAAAGCCATATGAGAATGGTAACCCCAACATCTTCTTCTGCAAAAACATTTCGATATTTTCCCACCTTTTAGCAAAACATGCCAGCTGTCCATCTGCAGTAACGGTAACTCCAATATTTTGCTTTGAGACTCGCTCCTTCTCTCGCATAGAAACTTGCAAAGCCTTCTGTTTGGGCAGTGCAAACATGACAGCATTCATATTTGGCAGTGAGACGGTAACCATCGATCATATTTTGTGAGCAAAGCCTTGCAATGATATTATTAAAGGACTAAATGAAACAATTTTATTGGCTCTTAGTAAGAGTTTTAATCACCATTTAAGTTCCAACCCTAGGCAATAGTTTCCTGCCGGGGCAGGAACTAATAATAATAATTGCCGGACCGTAGTATAGCGCAACTTGTTAGTTGTTTGCATAGAGACCGAGGCCGAACAAATGCAAAACAAAACCTAGTAAACATTAGCCCCCACCGTATACTTTAACCCATGCTTTCGAGTCTTTTTCATTATGTAATATGTTTTGAAGTTGATTTTTCTTTATATCTGCCAAACAACAATTACTTCTGTGATCTCTCCTATTGTAATGAGCGTATACTAATGTTCATTTTGGAAAGGGAATTGTAGGACTAATCTCAATCAATGTAACAGGTCTTTGGAAAGGGAATTGTAGGACTAATCTCAATCAATGTAACAGGTCTTTGAAATCGAGTAGAATTTCTCCTTAGCAAGGAAATTTCATTACTTCTGTCAATTTAACTCTACATAGCAAGGAAATTTCCATGGGCTTGCAGAAAATGGATATTCATTGACCAGCGATTATGATTACAACCGTTCATTGAAAAACTATGGAAATTGAGCTACACAAACCACTCAAATACTGTGGATTTCTATTAAATTACCATGTTCGGCTACATTAAACCTGAAAGAGGCTCTGCTCATTTCTGCGAAAGCAATTTTCTTATTGGAACTCTATCCGGCAATCATGCTTCGCCCTGATGTCGCTTTCTTTCTATGCGCTCTCACAATTTTACTTTTCATGCTTCCGCTGTACTGCACTTCTCTCTCGGAAGACGGAGTAGTACTCTCTAAAATGAAAAAGGGAGAATGGGTGGACTCCTTTAGTGCTCTGAGTGACTGGAACGAGTCTCACAGAAATCCATGCGCCTGGAAAGGAATTACCTGTGATGCATTAAATAGCGTGACCACTGTTAATCTCACGGGTGTCTTGATTTGTGGCAATCTGACTTCAGCTGTATGCGGCCTTCCTAATCTCACCGCCTTCATCCTCCAAGGAAATGATTTCAGCGGTCCTTTCCCAACCAGCCTCTTACATTGCAAGCGTTTGAGGAAGCTCGATTTGTCCAGTAACCACTTCTCTGGACCGCTGCCTGCTCGTATCTCCGAATTAAGGGAGTTGAGAGAATTGAACCTATCATACAATTCTTTCAGTGGCTCTGTTCCTCCAGCCTTTGGAATGCTTCCAAAATTGGAAGCTCTCTTCTTCCACGACAATCGTTTGAGTGGGGCGTTCCCTAATTTTGTAGGGAATTTGACGTCTCTGAGGAATTTCACCATTGGCGGCAATCCTCTTCATCCCAGTGTTGTACCGACAGAGCTCGAGAATTTGAAGCAGCTGCAACAGTTATTGCTTTATAATTGTCGTCTTGAAGGCCGAATCCCAGCATTCTTGGGCAATTTAACGCAGCTGGAGTTGTTGGATATGCGGCACAACAATCTCTGGGGCGAGATTCCTGCCAGTTTAATGGGGTTCTCAAATTTGAGAGAACTGGTTTTGTATGAGAACCACTTGTCCGGACAAATTCCGGCGAACATTGGCCAACTGAGAAGATTGACCTATCTGGATCTCTGCACCAACCAGCTTCACGGCACAATTCCCGCCAGTATTACCAATCTAACATATCTCTGTGAACTTCAGTTGAGCGAGAATCAGATTACGGGACAGATACCTGCTCGGCTCGCTAGGCTACGCTACCTGACCACCTTGATGCTGCACGACAACAAACTCGAGGGATTGTGGCCCAAGAGTTTTGGCACGTACTCTGCTTTTGTTCAAGTCGACGTGACCAGGAACAAATTGGAAGGGCCTCTGCCAAAGAATCTGTGCATAGGAGGAGTCCTCTATGCTTTGACCGCCTCTTCGAACAATTTCAATGGCTCCCTGCCTTCCTCATTTGGAGACTGCCAATCTCTACAATATCTCTACCTCTACGACAACCAGCTGAGTGGTGAGATACATCGTGACGTATGGAGTGCATTCAATATCAAGGAGCTGCGTCTTCACGACAACAAGTTTGAAGGAAAGATTCCACCTGCAATTGGCGAAGCGAAGAATCTGACTCGATTGTGGATAGGCAACAACCAGTTCGAGGGAACAATCCCTGCTCAAGTTGGGCAGCTGATAAATCTCCTTGTGTTTGAAGCAAGTGGCAACCGGTTGGAAGGAATAATCCCTTCCCAATTTGGAGAGCTGAGAAATCTCACGGAGTTCAAAGTGAGCAACAACAGATTGTCGGGCTCTATTCCCCGCGAGCTCGCAAGCTTAAGTTTTCTTAATATTCTCCAGTTGGACAACAATTTTCTGTCAGGAGAAATCCCCGGGGAAATATTGCTGCACAAGAAGTTATATGAGCTCAATTTGAGTTACAATCGACTCACAGGGGAGATCCCAGCATTTCGGAGCAACATTGACAGTCTCGACTTGTCGAACAATTTGCTGTCTGGAGGAGTGCCTGCCGAATTAGGACAATTGAAGCCCCGCGCTTTCAATTTATCGAACAATCAGTTGTCTGGGCGAGTTCCTGAGGGTCTGGACAATTCGGCTTACAAGGAAAGCTTTCTGGGCAATCCGAGACTATGCGGGGGTCGGAATTTGATGCTACCTCCGTGTTCCTCTCCACCTCAGAGATTGGCAACCATTCTGTTGCCGACTCTACTGACAGTAATTACCCTAACCTTGTGCTCCAGTTATCTGTGCTTTTGGTGTCTCGGGAAACCAAGTGATGCGCCTGGACCGTGGAAAATGACTTCGTTTCATTCCACACGAGTAAATGATTCATACATCCTCCGGAATTTGAAGGAAAGAAACGTGATTGGATCCGGGAGTTCTGGAAAGGTTTACAAGGTCACTATGCAGAACGGGCAGGCGGTAGCCGTGAAGAAGATGAGGAAAAGAAGCAGATCAAAAGGAGATCATAAGAGAAGAATTGAAAAGGAGGAGAATAAATTTTTGGAAGTGGAGGTGGATACGTTGGGTTTGATCTGCCACACCAACATCCTAAATCTGCTCTGTCTCATATCAAGTGAGCAGTCCGATTTTAAGCTGTTGGTATACGAATTCATGCCCAACGGAAGCTTGTTCGACTGTCTACATGGTGGCCCAGGAAATATGCAAGAAATGGTGCTGCCATGGAATATACGTTATCAGATCGTTCTTGGCGCAGCCCGAGGGCTTTGTTATATGCACCACGATTTCTGTCCTCCACTGATGCACAGGGACGTGAAATCTAGTAACATCTTGCTGGACGGGAACTTTCTGCCCAAAATTGCAGATTTTGGAGAATCCATAGCGCTCGATAGGTTGGGCGATGAGCGTGTTGTTTCTAGTTATGTAGGGTCGCATGGATATATAGCTCCAGGTATGAACGCTTTGTCTCACTGAAATTTACTTAATAATTTAGTTATCCTGGATAGAATATCTGATTCTCTGATCTAGATCTATTTATACAACTTTTCTGGGTGAAACTGTGGCATGTAGAATACGCGGAGAGGTTAAAGGTGAGCGAGAAGAGCGATGTATACAGCTTCGGAGTGGTGATGTTAGAGCTGGTGAGCGGAAAGAGAGCGACGGGAGAGGCGGAGTACGGAGAGGGGGTGAACATAGTGGAATGGATACAGAGCAGAATTTTGATGGGAGTAGTGGATGAGCGCATAGCGGACGCTAATTGCGTAGAACAGATGATGCGCGTCTTACGCGTGGGTTTGATGTGCACTGATAGGGTGCCCAACCGACGGCCTTGCATGAGAAGAGTCGTTGAGCTTTTGGTTGCCTGCGGAGAGGCTAAATCAACATTTCACCGCGTGGAAAGTATTAATTGGATTGCCGACTGCGACAGCGACGACGAAGCGGTTTACTTTGCAGATTGATATACAAAAGAATGGTCCAGTTTTCCCCTTTCCAATCAATCCTACTTGGATTTCTGCCATGGGCCACGATTAGGCAGCTCTTCTACTTGTGTGTATTGTACATCTTTCTACTGTGTGTATTGTACATCTTAGTCTTTATGTGGGTATTTTCCAATGTAGTTAGTGGGATGCGGCTATATTTCACACAGAATGTATCTTTGATAAAAATTCAAAAAATTGAAAACATTCAATGGGCACTTGGTCTAGTGGTGAAGTAGAATGGTTCATAAAGAGCCCACAAGGGATTGATTCTTGCTGATTGGTAACTTGGGCCTTGTGCCTTTGCTGGGTTGCCTTAATCCAAAACAAGAACAAAATTGAGAAAAATTCCCCAAAATATTAGACTTTTGATACATTAAAAGCATTTAGTGTTTTGACATTTTACATTATTATAACATAGTGGATTTTCTTGAAATTTCAGCACTTGTTCTTCATATCTAAAACAACAACAAAATTAAGAAAAAATTCTCAAAATGTTTGAGTTTTGGTACATTAAAAGCATATAGTGTTTAACATTTTACATTATTAAAATATACTGCATTTTATTGAAATTTCAGCATTTGTTCTTCATGATGTGTATATTTTGTACTTGAAAACAACAACAAAATTGAGAAAAAATCCACAAAATGTTTGACTTTTGGTACATTAAAAGCATATAGTATTTAACATTTTACATTATTATAACACAATGGCTTTTTCTAAAATTTCAACATTTGTTCTTCATGATTTGTATATTTTGTAATCCGAGACAACAACAAAATTGAGAAAAAATCCCCAAAATGGTTGACTTTTGGTACATTAAAAGCATATGGTGTTTAACATTTCACTTTATTATAATACAATAGATTTTATTGAAATTTCAGCATTTGTTGTTCATGATCTATATATTTTGTAATCTAAAACAACAATAAAATTGATAAAAAATCCCCAAAATGTTTGACTTTTGGTACATTAAAAACATATAGTGTTTAACATTTTACATTATTATAACATAGTGGATTTTCCTAAAATTTCAGCATTTGTTCTTTATGATCTATATATTTTATAATCGAAAACAACAATAAAATTGAGAAAAAAATTCAAAATGTTTAACTTTTGGTACATTAAAAGCATATAGTGTTTAACATTTTACATTATTATAACTATTTGCAGATATAAAAATAGACCACTATTGTCTCAAAGGAAAAGTATGTGTTTTAGATGTTTGGAATGTATGGTTTCATTAATGATAAATTAGTTTACTCTAGATGCTTTTCATCATCTAATTGTGTGCAAGTTTTTCATCATCACAATTTGTGATCCATTAATTTTTCTCTCTTATTTCTCTTGTATCGAAAATGGATCTTTAAGTGTGATCCAAAATGTTGATAAAAAACACACAAACAATTAGATCTAGAAATATTCAGACTATACCTATGGATTTTGGAAATTGGTATATCGTATCAATAAATTAGTTACTAGTACTTGTGCTTTATTAGATTCAAGGGATAAGCCAATAGGAAATTAAATATAGAATTTAAATGCCTTTTATTTCGATCCATTTGTAGAAAATAAAAAGTTCAAATTTTATATAAAAATATTAATTTTCAGTAATAATGAAACTATTAATAAAGAAATTTTTTATTAAATATTTCTAATAAATTTTACTAGTAATTATCCTTTCATAAAAATAATAAGAGGTCATGCACCAAATATAATTTTTGGAATAAAATCAAATTGAATTTGAGACTTGCACTAGTAAGATTTCCAATATAAGCATTTGTCAAGATAGTGATGGTTTTGTGGCTTGTAGATATTGCATCTATGGTTTTAATGGATTGAAGATATCACATCGATAAAAAAAAATCATAGGAACATATGTAAAATGTCCAGACATCAAACAAGGGTGTACAAATAACATGATATAATTTAATATTACTTTATGGAATACATTGATTTAGTGGTAGATAATTTAACATTTATTAGAAAGGAATTACAAAACATCAAATTAAAAACATTCAATCAAATGCATTATATAAAAGCTTGAAGAATAAAGAGGAGGCACATAATTAAGTTGTGAACATGACTTGTAAATTGAGAGTGTATAGGTATAAGATCATCAGATCTTCTTAGTTCATCCTCACATGCCTTGGTTAATTTTAGTCCTCAAAGTTTGCATATTGCACATAGAGCAAAGTTAGTTGAATTCTTATTTTTAAATTTATGGTTTGATAACAAATGCATGTCACTAACTTCTAAAAAAGATATTGAATTCTTGGACTATTTTTTTTTTTCCTGCTACTTTTTATTACAAACTTGTATTTGCAAAAATGGAAAAAAATGTGTTTAGAAAACAATAAAATAAAATGTGTAAAATGCATAATCGATGGTCTAAATATTTAAAACTAAAAAGACCTTGTTGGTGGAGTGTATGTGAATCTCAATTTGTTGCTCTAAAAAAAAATACAATTAGTGTATGTTTATACAAATATCAAATAATTATTTTTAAAATGAAAAAAAGAAAGAAAAAACTATGATAACCATTTTTTTTTGTTCATTTCTTATGGATTAATTCTAATATCTATTATCAACAATTATATTGTAGATCCATTATACTTAAGTTATTAATAATTAAAAGGTTGACCAAGCTTGTCTCTCAATTGTTCTTCTCTACTCTTGTTTTCTTACATTATATCATGAGATCCTTTTAGTTCATCCTCACATGGAAGGGTTAATTTTCATCCTTAAACTTTGCATATTGCACATAGAGCAAAGCTAGTTGAATCCTCATTTCTATTTATGGTTCAATAAAAATGCATGTCATCCACTTCTAAAAGAGATATTGAATCCTTGGACTCTTTTTAATCCCTGCAAGTTTTCAATACAAACTTATATTTGCAAAAATGGAAAAAATATATATTTAGAAGATAATAAAACAAAATTTGTAAAATGCATAATGAATGACTTAGAGATTTAACAATAAAAAGACCTTATTGGTAGAGTGTATGTGAATCTCAATTTTTTGTTGCAAAAGAAAGAATATATAATTAGTATATGTTTATACATATACCAACTTATTATTTTAAAAATGAAAAAAGAGAAAAAAAAATTGATAACCATATTTTTTGGTTTTGTTAATTTCTTATTAATTAATTATAATATCTATTATTGATACTTATATTAAAGTTCCATTATACTAATGTTGAACTAATAATTGAAAGGTTGCCCAAGCTTGTCTCTCAATTGTTCTTCTCTGCTCTTGTTTTCTTACATTATGTAACTCTTGCTACAAGATTAGGACTAATTTCCCTAAGGTGCATCTTGATATTGGCTACATCATTCATGGTGATGAAAGAAGGGATGATTTTTTTTATCATCACTTTAACATGGATCCTAGCAAAGTTGTGATAAGACCTTTTCTTAGTTATCTTAGCTACTATTGAGAAGGTACCAAAAGACTCCATAATAGCTAAAAAATCCTCAAAGTTTTAGAATTCCAAGGGGAGAATTTGAAGGCATATACAAGTAGGAATAACTATCCCTAGATTCTTTTGAGAATTAAAATTGGGTTTTCATTTGCAAAGAGAAAGTAGATCATGACAGTTACTCCCATGGATCCAACCTCCTGTACAAGCATGAATAAAAGAATTATTATTAAGAAAAAAGAAAAGGAAAAAGCTACTAGAAATGTCATTAATCATTACACTACACATGATATTCCATTGAGAAGAAACCTATTTCATTAACTATTCAATAAAATAAAAAAGGAGAGGAGCTTATCAACTAGATATAATTTTAACTCTTCCATTATCTCTTTTAAGATCTTATCAAGAACCTAAACATTAGTCCCATTAACCTTGCACGAAGTGTTCTATGGGGGAAAATAGGTTGATTTTTAATTTTTATATCAACTAGCACCCAATGACTTGGCCGCATAGGTAAATCAGTGATTGTATTATTATGCATAAAATTCATCTAACTTCATGAAGTTACCATCATCTTTCAAAATTATATTATCATATTGCTAGTTATCCTTCCATTCCCTTGGACACACCAAAATTTTCTTGAAGGATGACAAAAAGAATGGAGGATTGTGTTGAGCACCACTTTAACAAAGATCCTGTAAACTTAGTATATTTGTAAATTTTTTAAATCTATCTCTGCTATAGCCAAGGGAATACCAAAGAAATTGATAATAGCCTGAAAAAAATCCACAAAATATTAGAACTAGAAGGAGAGACTCGGCATGAAAATCCTAGGAGGAGCAACTTCACCTCGTAATCACCTGAAAATGCGTTGATAGACTTGAAACCATATTTTCTCCTAATCTAGATATACTCCTAATTATGCCAACCTAATTACTAACACAATTCATCAAATCTACAATCAAATAGTCAACGTCAATCAATTAGTTCCTAAATCAAACATCAAATGGCCTAATCTATTTAAATAAATCAAAATTTAAATACACTTGGCTAAGTTAATTAATAAAAAGTTATTAATAGGCCAAAACATACAACACAATGGTATTTTTTTAGCCTCTTATCTAAATCAAAAAATAAGAAAATAAAGTAAAAAGGAATTTATAAACTCCACTAAAAGATCTATCATATTAAAGGGTACAAATGGGAAAGAAAAGCATACATGGACCAATTAAGGTGAATCACATGGATCACTCCATGTTACATCCTAACCCCCCCTCAACTATGAATCTCAACCACTCATTTGACCTTAATTGCTATAAATAAGATGGATTTGAAGCTCAAATGGTTCTCCTCTAATTCACATGGTTATGATGTCAAATTCATGGTCCTCTCTCATCTAGATGTGTTGTTGTGATGTTGAAGTCATGGCCCTTATATTTAGATTTGCATTGTCATCATAGTGAATTGCTAGCTTACTTGCATTGTATTTGTTCAATTCTTAGTAATTAGAACACAATTTCTTTCAATTTGGTAAATGAACAAATTATTTTCACTCATATTTCATAAATTTGATTGAATCTCTCATATTAGGCACGTATTGTCCAGTGATTAGGGACTCAATTCTAAGGGAGATTAGGCTCTTGATCACACCTTTCTGAATTAGATAAGGATATAATGATTTCTAGAGTTTTTTGTGCTTTCCTTTGATCTATTTGATGTACTAGTCCTAATTATATAACATTCTATTGAAGTCTTTTGTATTCATACGTACTACATTTTTGACACACAAACCTAAACTTTTTTATCATCAAAATTGGATTTCCATTTTTAAAGAGAAAGGATATATTGAGAATTACTCCCATAGGGACAAGGATGCACCATACAAACATAAGGTGAATCTTCCTTATTAATAAAAAGGAAAGAAAAAAAAGTTCTCATAGACATGTTATTGGTCCTTAGAATTCCATTAAGAAGAAAACCATTTCATTAACTAGTTCATAAAAAGGCACAAGGAGAGGAAGTTACTCACTCTAGAGAGATATAACTTTTTATTGTATCTTTCATGATCTCATTAGGATCCTAAAAAATAGTCCCATAGACCAAGTAGGAAGTGTCATAAGAGGTAGTAGAGGTTAAATTTCCCATTTTGTATTGGTTGACAGCCAACAACTTGTCCACATAAGTGTTTGGCATATTCTAATAAAAATGAGTTTAAGGAAATGGAAGGACAACCAATATAATGATGATGACCTTCCTAGCCCAAACCAATTAAAAACTCCAAATCCTAGCTCCCTTAACCAAGACTTGTAGTGAGATCTACTGTATAGGAAAGGAGGGTGAGTAAGCCATCTTATAGTCGCCACCCACATATCCCATCAGTGTTTTGATATATAACTAGAAATAAACAAGATGACAAAAAATACATTACTAATATGCACTAACTATAAAAGATAGACTTGAAGGATAACTATGTTATTCTATTGATAGTCTCATCCTACCTTTTATGAAATAAATATAAAAGAACAATAAAATAAACTATTGTTTTGTCCTGTTCTAGTCCTATTTTTTGGATGTGGTACTTGGTACTGGTTTTTGGTCTAAACTATTTTAGTGGTTCCAGGTCCCTGTAAAACCTGGGTTCTCTTTTTTTGGACTATGTTTGTGTTTTCAAGTCCCTGTAAAACCTGATTTTGTTGTTGGTTTCAGAACTTCTTCCTTGGTGGTTTTATTGCTTTATCTTTTCTCTAGTTGTTAAAGGGTTTCAAGGTCCCTTCAAAATCTACTTTTACCATAATCTAAAAATAAAATAAACTATATATAAGTATATTATTTTGTTGATAGTTCTATTAAAAGGTAGAACTTTTAATATCTAAAGTTCCACTTTTTTTTTTTCTATTGTTCATCATATCAAAATTATTCAAATGTATGTTATCTTCTTGAGTGTCTTCACCATAGAACCATTCCCACAATAATCAAATTTTGATTTTTTTGAACAAAATATTCAAAAAATATATTAATTTTAAGGATATGTTTATGATAGAAGGTGTGCACAATTGTATTTTTTCTTACATCAATTATTTGGATGAAGTGAATCAAGGAGGTAGTGAAAGGAGGGAAAACTATAAATGATCTTGTCTTATTTGCCTGGTTTGACTATGAATTAAAATAGATTAGAAATGGATGTGTGTTTCAATGTTTATCTCTATGCTGACTGTGAAGTAGTGCCTTCAACACTACAAAAGAGATGCAAATGTGCCTTGTTCTCATAACATGGAGATGTAATTTTCCTAGAGATTGATGAAAAATTGAATGTGAGTACTATCGTATATCTTTCTACACCTTCTATGGCAATTCATCAAATTTAGCGATCTCTAGTGAATGTGGAGCATTGGAGTTGTGATAATGTGCAAGTAAAATGACTTCCCTAGAGACTAGTAGGGAAATCAAATGTAACTACTATTGCCACAAATGCTTGCACCCTTTTCCAAAGTTTTTACCTAAGGACAACCTTGTGAAACATGGAAACAACCTCCAAGCTATGAGACTTGAACTATGAGGTTGAGGCTTCAGAGGAGGCTAACTTCCTCTACTATTAGGATGCACTTAAACTATTCTTGAAGAGAAAAGGGAGAAGGAATACGTGAAAATAACTACCTAATCTATTCTAAAGAGGTGATACACCGAAATAGGGTGTTCAGACCAAACATTTCCCAGTCATGCACATTACCATTATTATGATAGTCCAAAGATATGTGGATTCAGACTTGCTTTAATCTATTAATTACATAGAGATTAAACAGCCACATGAGAGACACAAGGAAAAAATGCTTTTCTTCTTATCATTCATGGGCCAATAGAGATAGATAAATGCAGATCATAGATATCCACAATACATCAAAGAGAGGTAGACAAAGCTTGCACAGTACAACAATGGCTAAAGGAGATAAGACATGATGTCATATAATTTAGAGGCAAAGAGAGAATTCATAGTAGCATGCCAAGGCAATGCCAAAGAAATAGAGAAGATCTGACCCTAAGAAAGAGTACAACATTTGCTTATATAGTACAAGCATAACTTAGATAACTTCCATTCTAACATAAAATTCAACTGCTACAATCAAATCTATAGATAATAATCACTACAAAAATGGAAAAGATTTGAACACAAATCCATACATGAGAAGATAACTTCTTCACCAAACAAAGCTCTAAGAGGTCAGGAGTGATAGTTATTAACTTCTAACTGAATGGATGGATCAATAGGCAGCAGTGGAATATCTCTTTCCATTTAACAGACCTAGGGAATGATGAAAGTGGTTGTAGGAGATCGAAAATATTGGATTCATCATCAAGGAGCTACTTCCACTGCCATCAACTTGCCAAATCAACTATGTTATTTGGTCAGTTAGAGTTATCCATCAAGCCTTTCCATGTGGACCAAATAACTATCATCATTTTACCACTCTGGTAGTATTCAATTTTATATCTCATGTTTGACCAACTGTGATTGTAGCCTCACCACTACCTTTCCTTAATAATAGTTCTTGCTTGTGAAATCACAACCCACTTATTATTGCTGCTTCACAGCCTACCTCTAGCATTTTCCATTAACTGTCATGACCTTGTGAAGACTAAGATCTTAACCGCATCCATACTATTGCCACACTAACTTGAGGCTCACCTCATATCCTTGGAACCAAGCAAAAAATAGATAATCATGTGATCGCATCTCTAATCTTAGCCTCCTCTTAACCTGTTATGACCATCTGTTGGCCATAGATCGGAAGGATCTAATGGTGCAAAGCATGTTATTGAAACACTAAAGGCTTATCCCTTTTGCAATACCATGACTTGAGCCATGGTATGTTAACATAACTGTACGATCACGCGATAACAAAGTAAAGCACACATTTGCCACCCTGGCCTTGGTTAAGCCCACTAACTCTGTGATGATGTGAATCATAAAGTAATCATGCCTCCATAATTCTGACTTTGGTTAGCACTTAACTGACTGTGACCTTGTGAAAAAGCTCTAGGTGATCGTTGAATGGTTTATGAATTAAATTTGATTTTTTGGCAGGAGGGCATTTTGGTTAACAACTACCTTTGTAAATGTTTATGCATCTTGTATGAGATTTCTATAATGGCCCACATAGAGATCCTTGGAAAAAGGATGAAATACAAGCCAAGATATATTTTTCTTAAAACAACTATGAGTGCACATGACAACATCATATATATATCACGCAGATCACAACGGAAGACTTAACCACCATCCTGACAACCAACGAACCTCTTGATGCCACTACCCAAACTAATACAAGAAAAGGAGAAATAGAAACCCAAAATGAAAAAAAAAAACAAAGAATCTAAGATCTTCCCAACCAAGGAAAATTAAGTCAACCCAATGGGTACTAGAATTAGCAAAAGTTGATCCCCAAAAACTAGTAGAGACACCTCCTATTTTTCACATGAGGACCAACATCAGACAGATTTTCACATGAAGATGTGTAGCATGCCACACAAGAGAATACCTTTTTGCATGAAGATGTGCACCAATGATTCAAGGAAGTGCTTGGTCATACAACCAAGTCACCCAAAATAGGTGTACGGTTTCCCACAAGAAACTGCCAAGCCACGCGAAGAAACCCAATACACCAAGTGAGATCTTGCATTCTCATCCAAGAAAGTGCAATCTCATGTAACATCTCAAGACAACATGCTAGAAACAAAACCAGTAAAAAGCTAAGAAAATTAAGTTGCAAGTTCCTTTGCACTGGGGAGTACTAGATGCACATTTCAAAGCAAGAACACTCGACAAAATAGTGAAAGATGGAAAAACAATCAATCCATCTAACAATTAGTGAAGGGAAAGTATATAAGGAAACATCACAATGTACTAAAAGCAACATCACAATGAGCAGTACTACCACTAGTACATTTGAGCCCAATTTTTAATCATTATTGGTTGAAATTTTGACCCAGGTTGGTCAAAATTTGGACTAACCAATTGGTCAAAAAATTTTGCATCAAAATTTTGACCAATCTATTGGTAAAAAACCTTCTAGAGCCATGGTGCAAGTTCTACTAGACAATGGTCAAAAATTTTGATCAATGCTTGGTCAAAAACTACCAGGCATTGGTCAAAAGTTTGACCAATGCCTAGTAGAAAATAGCCAGGCATTGGTTGAAATTTCAACTGATGATGGTAGAAAGCACCTAGGTGTTGGTTGAAATTTCAACCAATGATGGTAGAAAACTACTAAGCATTGGTCGAAATTTTGACCAACACTTGGGTGTAAATTTTTTTTAGGCATTCTATAAAATAGTTCACATGCCTTGTGTATGATTTGAAATTTTGCATGCATCCCGCACTCTATCATTGGACTATGATGGATTATAGAGAGTGATCTAAAACAATGATGCTAAAAAACACACACACAATCAAATCCAAAATGAACTTGCGTTACAAATGGATCGTGGAAATCTGATATTTTTAATTTTGCATCCATGTCTACCAGCACAATCACAACTTAAACATATATATTTATATGTTTAAGTTGCGATTGTCCTAATAAACATGCATCCAAAATTAACAATATCAGATTTCCACAATCCATTTGTAATGCAAGTTCATTTGGGATTTGAATATGTGTGTTTTTTTAGCATCATCGTTTCAAATCACTCTCTATAATCCATCATTAGCCAGATGAGAGAGTGCGGGATGCATGCAAAATGTCAAATCATATGCAAGGCATGTGAACTATTTTATAGAATGCCTGAAAAACACCAACAATAACTAATCAAATCACTTTCCATACAAATAGAGACATGATTACCACCTTTTTCCATAGGGAAAGAAGGTCTGCATCCTGCTGGTTTATAGTCCTTGCTTCCTTTACATCAAAAATTTCTTCAATCCCATTGTCAAAGGTGAAAGTAGCATTAACATTTTCATGGTCGCTTCCCATCAAATTGAGCTATAATTTATTAAATTTTAAATTTTAAATACTAGCAACTGCAATCTTTACCACAAGAAGTAGAGCATAGGTTCCCTCAACTCTTTGTGTAGGCTTTGAAGCACCACTTTTAACAATTTGAAGTAGAGGCTCCACCAAGGGTTGCATCTAAGCAATCAATCATGTAATCTAATATCTTAAAATTCATATCCATTACAAATGCGATAAATCTCTAAAAATTGATCTATAAAATACTAAAATTATTGTAATGTAAAACTTAACCCAAAGAGTTTGACCAGCTAATTTACCCATATCAGAATGATGCAATAGGTAGGGTGAATGTTATTCAAAACACAATAAGAGTTACAAACTTAAGTGGTTTAGGCACTCTAGCCCATCAATCATGTCAATACTTCAAGGATCTAGTTTGTTAAGACTATCTTCAAGGCTCCCTAAATGAAGGATTTGGCTTTGTAAACTTTAAAACATTTGAACTCAAGGATTATAAGGCTCCAACACAATTTCAATACCCCAATACAACACTCTCTCAAATTGTTCCAACATTCCAATTTTTTGCCCTTTAGGCCTACTGCATACTTGAAATGGGGATGACTTTGGCTTTTCCCAAGATATGTGATAATTTAATGATGCTCAATGATGCCCTATTTGGTGTATTACAACATATCATGGATTTCCTCATGTTTGTTTTGGATTAGCATAACTACCCTTGACTGGTACCCTATTTTTATGCATAAAAATGACTACTTTTTCAAAGGAAGTATCATCAAATGATATCCAATCAACCCCAACTCCTGCACAGTGACTTATTACCTCTTCAATTACTTAATCTCAAAAGGAATTTCTCTCCAATACCTTGCAACATCAAAAACCCCAAACTAGCACTCTCAAACCCTTGAACTAGGGCTTCCTCAATCCCCCAATTACACAAACTTCCAATCCCAATTAACAATGGATTCACCTTCACATGAACATTGTTTAATGTCTCCAGTCATCAAATAGACCCTTTGTTCAGGTAGAATGTCTACTATTATACCCGATCATGCATTTTTAATGCATAGTCATGTTGTTGTTTAATCCTACATGTGCTTAGTTAGTAACTTATAATACATGTCAATTCTAGTCATTTCATGAATATTGAGCCCCCATACTCATGGAATGATTTCCATTATTCTTAAATTCTATTGCAACAATTAAATAGTTAAAAGAAGTCACTGGTTCTACAACTGGTGTGGCAACAAGTTTAACACAATGTGGAAAACATCAATTAGAAATGTGGATGGTCAATAACTCCTATCAATGCATTAATAAAGCAAACCAAATTGATTTGAGACTCCAAAGGATCAAGGAAATCTTTCATAAATTGAAGTTTTATTTCTTGTGGTATTACACCAATCCGTACACCTGACTCCCTCTTCTATATCTATAACGACTCCCTCTTACATATATAAGACTTCACATTATAACCAATTCAACCAACTATTGTTGGGTTGAAAGGTTCAAGTCTAAAACTAATAATTCCCTCCAAAATCTAAATGACTATTATATGTTTGAAAATTTGAACTTAAAACATAAATCGGCTTATTAAACATTAAAGCGCTTTTCTCATTATTAAAGTCTTTCACCTAGTTTCCCAATGTCCCTACTAGACTCATCCTCAACCTATCTTAGAATCCTAGAAACCTTATTAAGAACATTATTGAAACTTGGACAACATTGTTCTCAAGCTGAAACTGATTTATTATACTAAGGCCCAACACCTCAAAATGCTGAAACACCTTTAATTCTCATGCAAATCTATAACTCATATTGGACCTGCAAGAGATGAATTATGCATCAATCCCCAATAGACTAGTATAATTCACTATTGCCATGCATAATTTCACCTTGATTCAGATCTCCATAAGGCAATGCATTAAATGAGAATCAAATAGTCTACTATAAAACCTTAACAATACTAAAATGTGATCAGCACTAAGGTATGCCCTTCCTAATTAAGCATCAATCCCATATAGACTAGTGCAATTCATAATTACCATGCATTATTTGAGGTTGATTGATATCTCCTTGATACAATGCATTAAATTGGAGTGAAACATAGTCTACCAGAAAACCTTTAACAAGACTTAAAAGTTAAATGTTAACAATAATAAGGTATGCCATTTGTAACGAGTGGAGCACTTTTAGAATTGTATTGGGTGATTGATATCTCCTTGAGATAATGCATTAAATTAGAGTGAGACATTGTCTACTAGAAAAATCTTTAACAAGATTAAAATGTGATCACAAGAAACACATTAGTATTTGTTAAACATAATTAAATCAAATGCTTTAGAGAAATTTTCATGAACCATCAAGAATTTAAAAAAGAAAAATCCTTTTAATCCCAAATATTTCCATAAATAATGTGTATACAACAACTAAAAAAAGCTTTATTTATGAATGAAGTAGCTAGGAATGTGAGATGACAAAATTATACAAATTAAATTCAATTGCATATCTTAGATTAAATAGCAAAGGGAATTGTTACATTAAGTACCATGGTAGATTGAAAAATAAAAACAACATCAAAAATACCTTTCTTCTTGTGGCATTCTAGAATGAATGCAGATTGATGAAAAGTTGCACTCCACAAGAAGCTTGTTTAGCTCTGTAGCTTTGTTAACACTCTTGACAAATATCACAACTTGATTGAAGTCTAGTGCATCAAGTAGATCATTTAGTTTCTGGTTCTTCTCCAACTCACTCAGTTTGATGTAGTGCTAGAAGAATCTCAAGACATAAATACCAAACACAACAAAAGAGAGAACAATATACTATTTTATTGGACATTATTCAACTCAAATAAATTCAATACCTAAACTAAACCATGAAGTGTCAATTTTTCCTCATCATCAACATATATCTCCATAGGCTATAAATGAAAAAAAATTTATGTAACATTAGGTGGTGTGATCACCATCAAGAGCCAATAGTGCCACAACAATCCACCTCATATTTGTACCATGAAAAAGAACTAAACATAGCTAGTGCAATTATCATCAAAACTTCCAGAGGTCAAGACATGATTTGTGCCCTCAAAGAATGGTTTATCTAGTGAACCTATCAAGATAATTATAGAGCAACTAAAGAGGGAACCTATATCTAAAAAAATGAGGTTGCCATATGACGCTTTATTCACAAAGCTAAAGAAAGTCTAGTTAGAAGATGCAAATATGAGTTAAACCGTGACTATCCATATGAGTTAGGTGACAATGAGATGCAAATGTAGCAATTGAACCAGAAAACTTGGATAATTTAGCTCATGACCAATGTAATTAGATCTTTTTTCAACACAAGATATGTGGTATTCAATGAGATTCATCAAAGATATCTTAAGTACTCAAATGATTCAATAAATTAATACCTTAGGTTATCACATGCGTTATAGAATTTACAAGATTTGATGTTCATAAATTATATATCAAAAGTTTCTTTTGATGTTGCACCTATGTGGAATTTTCTTTTGATATGAAAGAGGGGTGATTCATGCCTACAAGGATAAGGTGCACCTAGAGCTACATTGAACAAGAATTAGAAGATTGTGAGTTGATTTTGTAGGTCTATGAATACTCAACAGTCAGATCTCATCATTTCCATCTTAGGGCATTCCTTGATTAGAATAATTCTAGTCCATCATTTGTAATTGTTAAGCTCTTTGCTGATTACATTCTTTTATAGCTCACAAGGTTCTATTAAGAAGGCAGAAAATAAAAGCATTCAACCTCAAATAAATCATATCATTAAGTAAGATCTCAAACCAAAAAGGTTGTCTCTATAAATAAGTAAATAAGCATTCATTTGTATATAGACTTCAACATATAGTCTTTACAAACATAATTAAATTTATTGGTCAAACCAAGGCATTCCAAGGAGCGTAAGTAATTTCACACTACCTAAACCTCATTATTTGATACATATTGAAAAACATTACTAACAAGTCATAAACCAAACAAATGACACTTGAATCATATACAATAAAAGATCAAATGGCTTCAAAAAATTTCTTGAAGAGAATGTTATTATACATTCTCCTTGAGTAGGACCACATGTTATATTATTTGTATCTAGAGAAATAGAAAAAATTGAGAATAATGTATGTATTGAAAATGTCAATATGAGACAAAATTCATGAGTGCCCTATGTTTTGTCTCATTCACAATCTATAAAGTTATAAGCATTAAACACAACAAAGAGAATGTTGAACTAAAAGAAACAAATGCTCCCAAAAAATATATATTTTTCTAGTTAGTTTAAACATAAACAAGCCAAAATATGTATCGGTACACTTCAGAGACAGTATTTGACTTATACATGCAAACCTCTCATAGACTAGAACCTTACACTACAATTTAATCATTAAAAAAACTATACATGAGTTCGACCATCATTATCATCATCATTTATCTCTATACAAATAACAAACACATGAATTACACCATCAAAAGCCCATCCAATACTTATTCAAGGAAGGCCATAGTTGTAAGGGCATTCAAAGTAAGAAGCTTTTGCATCCCATCCCTTAGACATTTTAACAACCATTAACGTGCTCTCATCTTGCACACGACTCGAGAAACTACTATTACAATTGAAATTTGAATTTAAAAAGCCAATCTGCAAGTGAGATATATATTTGCTGATTCAGATTCCCTTCATAACCCAACTTCATTAACTTTTATAAGGAGCAAGTATTTCCTACAAATTCCTACGAATTGGAACTAATTATATGGATGATGTAAAACAAAATATAAAATAATACACTAAGAAACAAGAACATGAGTTGGGCAGGGAAATTTCTAATTTATTCATTCATAAATCTCTGTGAATGGATACATCAACAACATGATATTCTAGATTCTAATTCATGAGTAGTTGCATGACGATAAGATCTAGTCCACATATGCATGAAAAAATGTTAAAACATTATGTGGAGGTGCATATATTACTTATCCCAAAAATGCTGAACAATACAATTTTGAATTTATATTCATAATGACAACAACTCACAAATACAAATATCATCATGATCATCTTCAGTAGGCATGTGTGAAGCTGTTAAAATTCTTAAGATACATTTAAAATACTTGCACCTTGTATTGAAACTAGTTAATATAAAACCAATAATTTAATTAGAAAATGTTAATATCAAAACCCGAGTCAAAAAATAGGGGATGGAAGAAATTCTTTAACTGCAAAATGCAACAAGTTTGAATGGGATATATATTATTATGGGAAACTTCTAGAATTCATTCATGAATTTAGTAAGAAATTTTAACATATTAATAAATATATTTTCAAAACTTAGCAGTATCCAAAACTTATAGTTAAAAGAAAATCAAAACAATCTTAGCTAAATGCTTTATAGAAGAAACCTCTACCCACAAAACCCTTTATAGAAGAGAAAGATATCTCACATGCAATCCGGCTATAGTTTGGGGACATTATATGAGTTATTCATACAAACCTCTCATAAGATGAACTTTTAAAGTGCAATAGAATTATAAAAAGAAACTAAGGTCATCCAATGATGCTGGTATAAAGGAGAGCTGAAATAGGGGAGCATAAAATACATTTGAACATAGTCAAGAGGTCTTGAGCATTAAATCTATGTTTTTTCCTTATTGATTAGTAAATTCAACGCATAGGATGCAATTTATCTTTATGACAGTCATCCATACCAATAATAAACCAATAGATCCATGAAAGAACTAATTAACAAAATGAAAAAGAGACACCAATTCTAAGATTTTTTCCTCAACCAAGTTTGAGAAATACCCATTGCTAACTACTCAATCTAATAATAGAAATTAAAAACTTGACATTGGCAACTTTATTTAGAAATATCCATTGCTAACTACTGAATCTAACAAAAATAACATACTTGACATTGGCAACTTTAGCCAAAAATAGAATTATACTAATTACCAAGATTAAAGCAAACATTAAGGCATAAAATACCATATACTAATTTAGTAATTACAAAATGCAATTTTGATCAGTGTGCAAATCATGGTATCCAATTTTAACCAAAAGTATCAAAACTAACCTTCACAAGATCCCCCAATTCCTCACTACACTCCAACTTGTCCTTAGCAAGCCAATTCTCCAAAAGGTTTTTTTTGTTTAGATTTACAACTAATCATGATAGTCCAAGAGACTCAAATGCATTTAGCTTTCCTTTTGTCAATAAAGTACCAAAATATTAGAGAAGTGGTGGTGTTTTCCCTAGTTGTACTGGAACACTCTGCAAAAACATTGGTAGTTTCTTTAATAATAATTTTGAGTATAATATTTTTAGATATTGAACCCTTTCTATTTATTATACCTACTTTTGATAGGATATATCTTTGATGAAATCCAAAACTATTTGGAACTTTTGTACAGTGTCTGGTGTATGAAGAATGGCTCGAGGAGATTCTGCTACAAGTTTTGTTGCTTCTTTATACTTTATTTGAGAAAACAACTCTTGGAAATGCTGGACAACCTACATAAAAAACACAAATATCAAATTACAACATCATTTCAAACCGATCTGATCTTCTTTGTTTATTAAATTATTTAAATACAACTATTCCAAAGGTAACACAAACTTCTTATTCTGAAACATTGTCTTAAACATGATTATTTGTAGAACCTTGAAAAAAATGATTTCAGGTATTCCATACAATGATACATCTAATACAAAAATATCTTAATGACCAAAATGGGGATTGACACCAAAAAATTATTCTCTATGAAAAGCAACGACTGGTAATCCAACCAAACTTACTTTATTTTTGGATTATCAAAAAGTAGTGCCAATTTGCATTTTTTTTTTCTTGATTGTCTTAGCATGACCTCTATAAAGATACCTCCTTTGACCCATCAAAAAATGTGGAAAGTCACCTCCTTGGGTAGTAACAAAAACTTCACCATGCAAGCAAATAGTATAGTGTAATGCATCCATTCTTGATGAGTAGTCTTGCAATCATTAGCAACCTTTGTTTCACAACTTACAACTCAAACATTTGCTTGAATATTTGGAAAGGACCAAATTATATAAGTCATTGTAGTGGTTCTCATCAATGCAAGAAAATAATGATACCTTAAATGCAACCAATTCTTCTAGAGATGCAAGTGTTTCCTTTGTTTGTAATAGTGGAAACATCTGTTGGAGTGCTACCATGTTTTTCTCTACCTTGTATATTTTTCCAAATGCTAAATATATGGATGTGTTATTATTAAATCCCATTACTCTAAGCATCATGCCCACCTGCGCATGCAACAATTTTAGAGAGATGAGTCAACTGTGCATATATATTCACAACATATAGATAGTTAGCTATTTGTAACATTATTTTAGAGCATATGCAAGATTGGAACAAGAAATACACTACAAATTTGTGGCTTAGATGAATGATGTGCCATAAAATCACAAACCTTTGAATACTGGACTACTCTACAGTGAATGTGGATCATCTTGCATTGTTTTCTGCCCTTCCCACTTCATCAATTTTTAGCAGGATGAACCTAAACAAACCCACTGAATACATTATCTAAAATAAGAGATGCAATGCATCATAGTTCCTGCCATATGTGTCATAGTTGTATTATTGTGGAGCAAGGAAGGGAGGGTTGACATAACTTGAAAATATAAGAAATGTACTTAAATCTTTGTGTCCAAGTCAAACAGTAGTACATAAATTGATAGTAAAATCATGTTAGGAAATTATAACCTAGGCAGAAAGAAAACTACCGACACACACAACATGGTTAAAAAGATCTCAATCTATTTTACGCATAGAATGTAAAAAGAAATAGTTGAAGATCAAATATTTTGAGGGCCACTCTAAGTAATTACTAGACCCACCAATGTTGGGCTTCCATTACCAAAGTTCATAACAAGAATAAAGTTCAAGTTCTCAAGATGCATTCGCCTAGATGTCACAAAGAGGATATGTCAAACATACATCCTCAACTCTATTTAATATATCAAGTTCAACATTCTATCATCATTTCAGTAAATCAATACTATCATTTACCATGTTACCATTTTGATAAAGACAATAGTAACATCTGCATCCCACCATTGGCAAAATAAATACTTATTGCATATCATACACTTTCTAGAGGGAGCAATCTAGACAACGAGGTCACACAAAGAGTGCATGTGACATATTTTTATCAATTAAGCCCTAACCATAGGTGCTCTAGAAATTTAAGGATCAATATTTTAAGTGATTTCATCTAACACTTTTAATCAAATTTAACAGTAGTCATTCATGCTAGAATGAGAAAGAAAGAAAGAGACAGATAGAGATGATTAAGCTCTCTAAGCTTGTATGCCTATAGCTAGCTTCTTAATATTAAATAATAAACACAAAAATGGAATAGAGTGAAGCCCATGAACCTTCAACATGTGTAAAAACATTTATACCATAAATCCACTCTATGCTTGGCTTTGTATAAGCAACTACCCTCAGTTTTGGATCATTCAAGAAGCCTATACTCAAAAAGGAAAAGCTAGTTAAATATAATTGAGGTGCACACCTCATTAAATAGTGAAATTCTAGTTTAATTAGAACATCTATCTAAATCCAAAAATAGACACTTCCATGGAGTTGAGAACTAGTATGGCTATAAAATAAAAGTATAATACCACACGGGAGCATATTAAAAGTAAACTTAGTAACATTTAGAAAAATTCATAGCTGCAAAACTATTAATCTAATGTTGTATGTGGATCAAATGTAAAAACTGCCATACTATAAATTTATCATCGCATGCACTAACAAATGAAGCTAAATAATATGACAAATAATCTAATATATTGAAAATCATATGAAAACTAGTTGAAATTGAACAATGGCCATGTACAGTGTAGCTTTTTCAAATGCAATGGGTCCTTTCTTTAGTACAAAGGTTCAAAAGAAAATTTATGTTTTAGTGAAGTTAGCCTTTTACTACCATCTGCATTGAAATTTACTTCATAAAAATCAACCAAAAATAAGGCCAATAGCTACATTACACTCATCCTTTATTACACTGAATACTCTTAACTTCATATGGTTCTCAATGCAATTTCATCTAATCCATAGAAAAGCTACTCAATGCACACTAGAAATCTTTATTTTATCCTTCTAAATAAGTTTTAATCAAACATGTAGTGCGGGAAGTCCCTGATTTAAACTTAAAATCTATACAAGTAATCATTTTTTCTCTTGAGACTTGTTCACATATCACCATATGAATTACACTCATTAAGGATTCATAGTTAACCTCTTCATGTATGGATCATAAAAACTTATAACTAATTCATCATGCATATCCACAAAATTCTGCAAGAGCACCCACCTTGTGCAAAAGATTATAGCTTGCAAAATTATCACTACATATAGAGGGAGTATCAACAATTTAATGGTCACCTTATGAGACATCATATAAAGTTATAGCTACACAAAGTTATCATCCTACAAAATAAATATACTATAGCATTTTATGACCAAAAAGTGTTTTAAAACTAAACATACTATAGCATTTTATCACTAAAGAAAAAAAGTTATTAAAATATATTAGGAAATTGCAATACCAGAAGCTTGCAAGTGCTTAATAATTCTAATTAGATGAAATAAATAACACCTTTATAGAGTAATGATAATGTTGTTGTTAATAGTAGATTTTCTTTTCCAAATAACCAAATGTTTTTAAATTAAATGCAACTTCATACCAACTACTACAGAAATTGCCCCAATGTATTTGAGTGAACAAAACAATTCACTTAGCATAAATTTGTATAATTTTGTAACTTTATGTCAAATACGCTTTTGAAGGATTGCAGATACTAAAGAATCTTTTGTGGTTTGTTCTTTTGGCATATACTTCGAGCATATTTTTTTCAGAACGTTCTCTTGTAAATTTATTTGCTAAAATTAGGAGTGAATTCAATAGCAAGTCTAGTATTAGGCAGACTTTTGATACATAAATGGCTTAGGTAGAGCACCAATGTTGTGAGGCTACTTTCTAGATATATATTTTGAACTCATCAAATCCAGCATGGAAAAAGATTGAAGACATGTTGGTAAATTATCTTTAGCCTTACATCTCTTGCATTAGATACCTTGGATATTTGAATTTTATGAACTTCTACTTAATGAGGGGTTAAAATATGGCCAAACAATAGAGGGGTGAAAAATAGTAGTCTCTAGCTAGTAGTTAACACTAGTAAATTTGGGCTCATTTTTTGACCATTATTGGGCTCATGATCTATCTATGTATTGATGCATGCACAGATATTTCTATGTATATAGAAGCACATCAATGGTAACATTTCCCAAATTGACAAGCCTGTCAATTTTGGCAAAACATCAAAATCAAGGGATGAGGACAATCCCAAAGGAAACCCAAAATCAAAACACGCTTCCAGTCATCAACCTTCAAATAAAATAACCACCACATGTCTATATATCAGCAATAGAAAAACTAAAATGTCCAATAAGATAAGTACACCAAGACCAGAATATGAGTACCAAATTATACATTCACTTGGCTATAATTTTGATATCAAGAGAAGAGACACAATCCTTATTAATGCATGCATAATGCACACATCTTTATATAGATTTATGTGCACATTAAGAATTTAAAGACCAAAGTTAACAAACAATAGATTGTGATATTGCTATTAGGATTTAATTGTATACTTTTTGAGTCAAACTCATTGAGGAACCTCTATAGTTAAGCACACTTGAGCTGGAGTAGTACTGAAACAGGTGACCTCCAGCAAGTCCTAATGCTTCACCTCTATGGGCATCACCTAGACCCAATGAGTGCTAAGTGTTCCATTTATTTTCATGAGAGATGGAATCGTGTGAATCATTACTCATGAAACATGGGTCAATGAGTTTGACTCAAAAACTACACAATTACATCCTGATAGCAAAATCACAAATTTGGCTTGCTGTGGAAAATATCTCATACTTATCAAACAATAGATATCATGGTCTACCACAACGTCAAATATCAAGGGATAAAGACAATCCTAATGGAATCCAAATCAATGCAATCAACCTGTTAGCAACCTATTGAGATAATAATCATCCCATTGATACATATATCAGGGTGAACACACAATAATGGGTTCCACTTTAGTGGGATGAATAAAAATAGAAAAAAATTGCAAAATGTGAAATCAAGTTTACTATATGTTAGTAGTGAACATATTTAATAATGATTGCGTATGTTCACACTGAACATTGCTAATAAATATGCTTGCTGCAAACATTTGACATGTCAACTTTCAGCATTTTAAAAGGCTATTTTTACCCATTTTGTTCATTTCTTACGGTGTTTACTATTCAAGCAAAGGTTGGAGCAAACATGTTCTTTTCGTCAACGTCACCCTGTCATTTTCCTTCAAATTCTCGTCTTTAGGTATGCCTATATATTATTATTTTAATGTTTTTTACATTTTTAATATTTTAAAGCATTTTTTAATGTTTTCAAAGCATTTTTTAATGTTAATTTAGTATTTTTATTGTTTATTTATGTTAAAAATAGTTATATTAATTTAGAAAATATTAGAAAAAACATTAGAAAAATACTATATAAAAAACATTAGAAAACAAATTTAGAAAAATATTAAAAAACAAATTTAGAAAAAATTGGAAAATTTGTAATAATATAAAATTTAGAAAAAACATTAGAAATTTTATAATAATATAAATTTTAGGAAAAAAATTTACAAAAGCATTAGAAAATTTATAATAGTATAAAATTTGGAAAACAAATTTAGAAAAAAATATTTTAAAAAAATAGAAAATTTATAATAATATTAATTTTAGAAATTTTTTATAGAAAAACATTAGAAAATTTATAATAATATAAAATTTAGAAAACAAATCTAGAAAAACATTAGAAAACAACTTTAGAATAACATTAAAAAATACATTAGAAAAAATATATTTTTAAAAAAAGTTTAGAATTTAATATTAGAAAACTACAAGAAAATAAATTAGGATTTAAACATTAGAAAATATTTTTAAAAACATTAGTCTTGAAAATTAGAAAACATTAGAAAAATATTTAAAAATATTAAAAACCAATAGTGTAGAAAATAAAATATAGAAAAATATTTTTAATATTCATATAAATTTATTAATGTTAATTTACATGTTATTGATTTTTTAATACATCTTAATATTTTATGTTTACATATATGTTTTATTCATGTTTCTATATATGTTATTCATCTTAATGACTTATTCATGTTTATGTATATGTTATTCATCTTTATGGCTTAATCTAAACCATGCAATTAACTATATTTAGTGACATACATATTAAGGGGAGATCCTAAATTATACATAAGAATGCAAATTAAAATATACATATTTTATTTCATGGATATATGTATATATGTTCTAAGTGTAACTAAATGACATGTCTTAAGGGTCCAAATCCTAAATTATACATAAGAATGTAGATTAAAATGTATTTTTTCTTTTGAACATAGATGTATGTATATTTGTTCAGGGTTAAAAGTAGACACATATACATGTTTTCAATATTCACATTTTTATATATGTACATATGTTATTGATCTTAATGTCTTATAACTAACTGTAATTAACTATATTTAATGACATGTCTTAAGGGGAGATCCTAAATTATATATAAGAATGTAGATTAATGTATATTTTATTTCATAAATGTACATGTAAATATGTTCATGTTAAATATAAACACAGGTATGTTTTCAATATTTATTTTTATGTATATGTTATTATTTTTAATGCCTTAAGCTAAGTATATAATTAATTATATTCAATGACATGTCTTAAGGGGAGATCCTAAATTATACATATATAAGAATGTAGATTAATTTGCATAGGTAAGAATATAACATACATACATACATAAGAACATATAAAGAACGTATGACCTAAAGAATACATGTTACACCATTTAATTAATAAAAGTTAATTATAAGAACATAATTTGATTATATACAAACATAAAGAATGTACATCATATAAGAACATGTAAAGATTATATATGTATAAATACATAACAACATTAACTTGATCATAAGAAAATATAAAAAATGTCTAGACATAACCCTAAAACTAACTATAACTAGGCTAAAAGATAACTCTAACCATGTAACCCTTTAAACCTAACTCAAAATCTAACCCTAACTTGAAAATGGTAACCCTGATTTCTAACGCTAACCCTAATTTCAAACTCCTACATATTTACACTTTCTTAAGACCAATTATATATACATGTCTCCACACTAACTTAGCTTGAAAACAAAGAGAAGTACCTAGATCTACTTCTATTAAATATGTTAACAAAGAGAAGGAAGATATTATACAAGAAGTTCATGCAAGGTTCACAACATTGTCTATCCATTTTAATTCTTTTGTACCTACCTAAAACTTAGTCATCACCATCATACCCATGGCTCTAAATTATCTAACTGTAAAGCTACCAGTGTTATGTTGCCACTAGAAAAATAATAGTCAAAATGGAGTATGCACATGAGTTTTATTTGATATACCCGATCATTCACCAAAGACCATAATTCACAATTCCTTACTATAAGTTTCTTCAATCCTCAACTAGATTCAATAAACATGCTTTGATACCAAATGAGAGAGTTGATCTCTAGTTGCACTTAGATTTGAAGCACGAGAAGCAATCATGAAGGTTAGGTTCTAATCTTGTGGCTGATTATTTAATTTTCTAAGGTTCAACTACATCATCCTCTCCCACATAGTAATGGATATTTCAAAGTCTCTTTATCTCAGGGCATTTACAAATTGGTCTACTGTCAAATGTTCTCTTATTGCTCAAGGGTTCTAGAGTGAATCCATTTATCTCTCCAAATCAATGAAAAACCCTTAGGGAAAATATGTGATATTAAATTTTTAGTTTTGAGGATAACATTCTATTTATTTCACTTCTTTTTCATTAGTCATTATGGAATTTTTAGTATAGCCCAATTTAACTAAGGTTGCAAATGAGGGATCCCATCTCAGGTGAAGATATCATGTATTAACATGAATAGTCCTAATCCACCAACTCAATATCTTGTTAGGGTACCTACAATTCCCATGGGTATACTAGCCCAACAAGCATTTGAGTACTAAGTCATAGATATGAACTCTAACAATGTCAACTTGAAGTTTTAAATATGCAAGCACATTGAATTTCTTAGGGCATAAGGACCAAAATCATAAAAGCCCAAAGGTTGTTTGAACCTTAGTAGAAACATTATAAAAATTATTTAGCCATCATATTAGACCTTGGAAAACATATCTTGTGATAAAAGACTAAGATTCTTGTAAATGATTTAAAACTAGTTTGGATAAAAGCTTGAATATAAGGAATTAAAAGAGGTGTCAAAAGTTGACTTTTTTCCCCCTCGAGATAACCTAAATTTGAACATCTATGAAAATTTGGAGATATGGTTAAAATTACTATGATAAAAAATTGAGTGCACATGCATTTTTTATTTCATAAATTTAAATTATAATACATCTTTAATCAAATGATACTATTTTTACTTATTTGAAAACAACACACATTAAAATACATTATTATATATTATGACATTGTGTTACTTCTATTTAGGGAAAATATAGAAAATGTAGCTAATTTAACACATTTTTAATTAATAATAAGTAAACATATTATCACTTTCTTATTATATGTTTGAAAGTTTATTTTGAGTAAATTATTGTTAAATGAAATATGGAAAATCTAGGTTTACTTATTATTTACTTGTTATATTTACTTATTATTAATTAAAAATGTGTTAAATTAGCTAGATTTTCTATATTTTCCTTATAGAAATAACACAATGTCATAATATATAATAATGTATTTTAAGTGTACAATAGACTTAGCTAATTTTTAATTAATAATAAGTAAATATATATAGCTAATTTAACACATTTTCATGTTTGAAAGTATATTTTGAATAAATTATTGTTAAATGAAATATAGAAAATCTTTTCAAAACATGTCATAATATTGATAAACTTAGAAGACATTCTTGTGAGAAATAGATTCATGTGAATCACTACTCTTGAAACATGGGTCAATGAGATTGACTCATAAACTATATGATTAATTCCTTATAGAAATAACACAATGTCATAATATATAATAATGTATTTTAATAGAAAACTTGAATTGGTCTCATATAGTTCAATGTTTTGAATTGCACTTCTTAGAAAATTATAAAAACATATCACTTAAATAGAATAAGATGAACCCTTTATATTTCTTATACAATTAGTAATCAAATTACAAAATAGGAAAACTATATATATATTTTAGAATTTAACTACTCCAAATATTTGATCAAGGGGATAAAATAAGATCTAATGTCCTTAGATCATGTTCTTATTTTATATATATTTTAATTGCTGGTTTATGGACCAATGTGTTCAAATTTATAATTATTTACACATGTTTAGACTAAATTTAGAAGGATGACCAACCTTTGTGACACCACACGTGATGTCTCAACAAAATGAATTTACTTAGATTATCACATGAAATCGAGCAATATTTTGAATTGTTCAAACTTTTAATTGCATATTAGCAAGTTTTGATTATCCCTAAATAACTCTAACTCTAACTCTCATGTACATGTATATGCATTCAATCATATATTTAAATTTTATCAAATATGTACATGTTACAGATTATCTAGACATGTGTGATGTACGTTCAATTACATGTATAATTTTTAATAAAAAATAAAAAATTGTGTGTATATAGTAGATTTAGCTCTTGATACATTTCTATAGATATGGCTTCACACAATCAGCTTGTTGTAGTTCCTGGTATGGCTCCTGCTATGGCTCTTGCTGCAGCTCCTAGTGTTGTTCCTACTATGGCACCTACTGCGGCACCTGATGCAGCTCCTGTTGTAGCACTTGATGCAATTACTGTTCTGGCTCCTTGTGTAATTTGTCATGTTGCTTGTGGTGGGGCTCGTGCTACATCTTGTAGTGGGGCTTGTGGTGTACATTGAGGTAGGGATCATCATGCAGCTCATGTTCTGACTCCTGGTGTAGCTCCTAGTGTGACTCTAGGTGGTGTAGGTCATGGTGTGGCTCTTGGTATGGCTCCTATTCTAGGTTAGGCTACACCTGCAGCTCCTACTAGAGGTCTTATTGCACCACCTCCATGCATCAATATCAATTCTTTATTTGCATTTTTTAGAGTAGGAGGTTGCTAGACTACAATAGTCTATATTTTCCTTTGATGATGGTCTTTATAGAGACATATGTGCTACTATATGTAGGAGTTTACAGGATTTGATAGCTAGATTTAGAGCTCACCATTCATTTACTCCTACCATATTAGCTTCCATATCTAGGGAGCTTAGGGCTGAAATTTCAAGAGATGCATCTTTTGATGACATCAAGAGGGTGGCCCCCAAAGACATCATCAAAAGAGATCTCTTTCCAGGATATGATGGAGCACAGGCTAGGGTGAGAGGTTATTGAGTCATACGATGTAGAGATCTTGTTATTGCTAGCATGATCTATCCTCAATTTTTAGCTCCACATGGTTGTTATCATAATAACAACCAAATACCTCTTTATTTTGCATAGCAGTTGTATGCCAAGTTCCACATGGGGCTTAACATCAACTACTTGGACATTTTAGATTATTGCGGATATGGGTGTGGTTGGATTGTAGATCATAACTAGTATCATAGTGGACATCATCTGCCACCTCCAGATGTCAGATAGTTTGTTGGACACAAACTACCTCCTGTGACTCTAACACATGTGCCTATTGTAGATAGAGTTGTCATTGCTTCCCAAAGCAGAAAAATTGACACTATTGGACACATTGCATTTGTGGCCACTAGTATCACATCTGATTCTATTGGTCATTATATTCATAGTTGACATCCTCATCCACTTGGTCGACCATCTTCAGAGGCATCTAGTAGCACTTTAGGCACCTCCTCTGATGATGTATATAGAGCTACTGGGCTACCACTACCAGATGATGTTTTTTCTCTTTCAAGACATTAGACACATATGGATTTGGCACTATATTTTTTGGAGGATATGTTATAGATTATCAGTTACATTTCTGATACACAGGGGATGCCAATTTACTTAGCAATGGATGTTATTAGATAGCATTAGAGCCCCATAGTTCCACAAACATAGGCTTCCACACCAGTGACAAATGATACACCTACACGTAGCTCACAACATTCAACACCAAGCTCATGGCACTCTATAGATGACTCAGGCATACGAGTTGGAGATGTCAGGATCCCAACTAAGGATCTTGATGATTTTGGTGAGCAATTGCGAGGCTTGTCTAAGATTGATACTAGTTTGAGCATGGTTATTTCATCATACATGGAGATGTTATTTTGACCTAATAGCCATGATTCTACACCATTATCCAGCTGGTTACACAATCCACTTCACTCATCATTGCTAGCAATTGGACATGGTGTTGAGGGTGGTTTAGTAGGTATCAGAGTTGCAAGAGGTGCATCGATAGATGATACAATGGAGTATGCTGATCATCCTCCACCTTCGAAGACCCTGGTATATATATATATATATATATATACATATGTATATATATATATACATATGTATATATATATACATATGTATATATATATACATATGTATATATATATATATATGTATATATATACATATATATATACATATGTATATACATACGTATGTATACATATATACATATGTATATATATATGTATGTATATATATATATGTATAGATATACATATGTATATATATACATATGTATATATATACATATATATATATATATATATATATATATATATATAATTTTTTATTTTAAATTTAAATATACATGAAATTAAAAAATATGAATTTATTTAAAAAGTCAATTCAGATAGATATTTAATTTAATCTTTAACTATAATAAATCATGCAAGCATAGGACACTGAGCACATGGTTACATCTAGTGTTGGTTCAGGCCATCATGTACATGAGAGAGGTGATTCTATTGAGTCCCCCAGTAGTGCTCAGGTACAAGTTTTAAATAGTTTGTTTAATGTTAAATTTATGTTTCAAACTATATATATATATATATGCACTCATATTTAATTTGAATGTACACATACATGTATATATATATATATATATATATATATATATATAGATCTAGAGTTCTCTAATGTACACACACACACACACACACACACACATTTGTAGCGCTCAGTTGATGCACCTCAGTGAGAGGATGTACAGGAGACTCGATTAGAGGGTCCTTCTATTCATATGCACCTTGAGGGGTCCCTCTAGTAGTAGTAGATCTTTATATATATATATATTTTTGATGCATTTATATATTGAAGATAGTTTACATACACATATATGTGTATTTTAGTACCTTGACATGACACATGTATACATATGTTTCACTATTTATTTGATTATTTAGTACTTCAGTAGTTAGATGGTCACATGTATATATGAAATTTTATATTTTGTTATGTACAAGTATCTATTCAAAATTTATAGTTTGCATATGTATGAATTTCAGTTGTAGAGATATATTAGATGTAGATGTTTATTCTTGAGATGTGTATATGTGTGTATGTATTTTATTTTTTATTATAGCTATAGAATGTTCATGTTGTTGAGATGTGTACATGTGTATATACATGTCTTATTTTGTTTGCATTATAGTAGACCATGTATAATTTTTAGATTATAGCTTTTAAACTTTGGATTTTATTGTCATCATTACTAAATAATCAAATTAACTTCTCTAAATAGCTACTTCAATAGTTAAATAGTCAAAGAAGTTCCAAATTGATCTCTATGAACCTAATTAAAAAATTTCAAAAATAATAATAATTTATAGGGTGATTAAATTGAATTAATATAGGTGCTTAAAACTACTAAATTAACCCAAATGATTTAGATTAAATAAATTTAAAACATTATATTTATTTGTAATCATTATATTAAATAAACAATTAGTAGGACTAAAGATACATAAATTTGGTAAATCAATTAATACCTGAATAAAGATACAAATTTGTTAAATATATTAGTAAGAAGTTAGAAAGATGCACATTTCTTAAATTATCAATTACTAACCCGCTAGAAAGATAAATATTTTTTTATGTGGATAAAAATATGTTAATTAGGTAAGCCAATACATTATTTTAGAAAACTTTTACAAAATATAATATTTAAAAACATATTAATTTAAACTAATTTAAACTAAGAGTATGACCGTAGATGTAATAAACTAACATTAAAATACATAGATTTTTAATAAACTAATGATCTAACTAGATGAACTTATTAATATTACAATTTTAAAAGCACATTTAATTCACTTATGAAATTCAGTAGTTTGAAAAAAAAGTTAACTTATGAAATTAATTTATTATTAAATTATATAGTTTTTTAATAAGCTAATGATAATTAAGAACTTATGATCATACAATTAAAAACACATTTAATTCAAGATGAAATTCAATAGTTTGAAAAGAAGTTGATATTTAAGAATTCTAACATATTAAATTATCTTTGATACATGTATCTATAGATAATGATTGTGTAAGTGCAAACTAACTTAGCCTATTTATATATCAAGTTGTTAAATTACTAAATTCATCCATGGTACAATTAATATTATTAACTTTATAATTTTTTTAATAAACTAATGATAACTAATCTAGTATGATCGTACAATTAAAAACACATTTAATTCAAGATGAAATTCAATAGTTTGAAAAGAAGTTGATATTCAAATTATTATAAAATAAATCTCAAATTTTAGTTCAACCATGATGTACACTTATAACATGTAATATCTTCTCATGATCTTCACTATCTAGTCTCCACTTGCGACGTGCACACTTAACTTTGATTGGATGTAGACAAAGCCCAATAGCAATGACCAGGTGATTATATTGTAGAACCTTGTTGTTAGGTTGATAATCAACAAAGTGTATTCCATGTTGGACTATTTTGTCTTGCTTCAAATATGTTCCCTCTATCACAATAGAACCTGCACCACAAATTTAAGTATTTTAAATTTTGATAAATATAAAGTTACCTATACATACATACATACATACATACATACATACATACATACATATATATCTACAAAATTACCTATGGGGAACAACATTCCATCTCTTTCTTCAGGGTCATATAACTTTGTCCTCTCTGCACTACATCACAATAAATAATAATTGACACCTTCATGATTTCCAGGCTTAGCAATCACTACAAAGACATCTCTCGCATAACAAGTATACATGTGTATGTGTCAGTACATATATAAGACAATTCAAATTGATAATTAAATAGCACTTGTTGAGATTATTTTTTATGATACTTACCCACTCTTACCAATCTAGAGATATGATTATAATCATCAGAAATCAATGGAATATCATCAAAATTTTCATCATCTTTATCAAATGTATTAGTAACATCAAGTGGTACCGAAATCCATGCACCTGTATATCCACATGCTTGATTGATGCATTCTTCATAATCTTCATCAATGCAGCTATCACAAAAACATGAACATTCTCTTGTCTTCAATGTCCAATTGCAATTATCTATACTCATGACTGAATGTAAGGAACATGTCTTTTCTATCCTCTTGCAACCATGCATGTTTTTTCTATTAACACCTGAGAGTTCATTAAATTGCAAATATGGAAAAATTAAATTTAAACTTCAATGAATTGAAAAATAAAACTTAACAATAAAATTTTATAACTTAATTGCATAAAAATTAAACAGATGCACACATCCATACCTGTTATGTCCCAAAAGACTCTATATGGTACTTGTTGACTCATTGTTGATGATGTCCTGACGTCATCTAATGCAAAATGTGTCTTACACCATTCAACAACATCATGTTCATCATTTACACAAACTCCTTGATAATTCATTTGAAACTTTCGCAGAGCACGTTTGATGCAAGCTCCAGCACCATCATGTTCACCTTTTCCATGACCACTCTCGAAGAAATTCCATATGTGTTTTATATTCTCATTGTGATGATATCTACATAATGCATAAAATGGTCTAGATGATTTAAACTATGTGGCACATCCATCAGATCAAACATAATGTTTATCAACATTTATGTTTCTTTCTTTCAAATAAGAAAAGAAGATATTGAAGCAATGTTCAACATAGTGAATGTCATGTTCTTTATCATCACTTATATAGAAATGATATTCCTTTTTAATTACTTGTGCTTGAACTATACTCTGAACACCATCCAAATCTAACTATGGATGTCTATAACATAAATGTACCATAATAGTGACCTGAATAGAAAAGTAAAAATATGATTGAATTGCTTTCTGATGGACAAAGGAATAGTTCTATACAAAATTAACAATTGATACAATTGTTCCAAGTGGGAAATTATCTCTCAAAGTTTGAAACTATTGTGCTTGCCCCTTTGCAAAAAATGCATGATGAATATAAGGTTGAATTAAATTCTTAAATATGTCCAGAAATGTTACAATAGGTAACTCCTCTTCAACATATTCCAACCTTTTTGTCTCTTTTCCCAACTTTGTTTCATTCTTGACATACTTGTAACTTTTGCAATTCAATTTTTTTGTTGCATCAATATTTTCAATTTTCAAACGAAATAGAGCCAATTCACCACATGTTTCACATAATCCTTTGATGCAATTTATTTGACCAGTTGGATCATTTATTTTGTCACATAGAATGGATGATATAAACTCACTTCTACTAGGAGGAGCAACATGAAAACCATATTTGTCTTCTACAAACTTTCGAAACACCTGATAGTGGAGATCAAACTCAATATGATGATGACAACAACATGTTTCAAACACTTTATTTGACCTAAAAAAGTATGGCTTCAATTTTTCAAACAAGATTTACCCAACTTTTATGTTAGGATGTTCACTAGAAAATGACACATATAACTCATGTTGTGTTGTGTCCAACCAATGTTTTGTATGATGTTCATATTGACGAGATGCAATCCTATGCCTGATAACATCTTTACTATTTGATGAAGGGTGAGTGTTATCAATCGAAAATGATATGACTAAATTTTTTAACGACTCTTCAATCCTATTAGAATGAGGTGCTCTACACATGATTGCCCAATTACCCTCCATAGTATTGTCATCCATAATTAATCTTCTCTTAATATATTTTCTCATTTTTTTCCTACTAAAACCCATTTCAAATGAAATTGAAGATATTTGTCTATTTTGGGTCATATTCTTATTTACAACAGACATCAACATCACTTTTCTTGCCATGGACTTATCTCTAGTTTGACAGTATTTTCCTATGTTTTTCAAATCTTGTTTAACATTTTCAATCAGATTAGTTTGCATGGTAGAAAATCTTCTCTTCTTTGAAGTTGTGTCTACATCTAAAAATTGAAATGCCTCTTGCAACTTCTTTTGTGTGAGAAAAAGTGAAAGTAACTGAGCTTGTTCAAGTGTTTCAGTCTAATCAAATTGAGTCATAATTTCTCTTATCTTCTTATTCATTGACCTTTTCTTAGAAAAACTTAATGGTTGAACAATTGCTACAAGTCTTCTCAATTTATCCACATCCATTTTAAGTAAATGATCTAATTTTTTTGAAGAAATAGCATTCTTTATAGATTGGGAAATATTTAGGAGTTCATCCATACCAGTTTCTGCACCTGATCCTTACCCTTCTCTGACTTCTGTTACTAGAATTTCTATAGGGAGTGATCTTGAGCCTTCTCCAACATTCATTGTTTGAGATTCTACAGGGAAAGATTTTGATCCTTCTCCATCTTCTGTTATTCAAACCTCTATAGGGAGTGATCTTGAACCTTCTTCAACATTCATTGTTTGAGATTATGTAGGGAATGTTCTTGACCTCTCTCCCATATCCACTTCTTCTACTTCTATCGAGCCTTCCTCAACATTTCCTTCACCTTGTTGATTGGCTTCAAAACATTTATAAATAAATCAAATTAGATAAAAAATAAGATTGAAACATAATTAAGTTTAAAATGATTAAAAAAAATTTATACATAGACACACACACATAATTACATACCTTGTTTAATTCAATGATAACATGCCACAGTTTTTTGAAGATTTCTTTGTTCTGCTTCATCAAATCTCTTCCTTACATTTTTTTTCCTTCCTTTCTTGTTTCCCATTATAAAATCGTTAAAAAAAAAATTTACTCCTTGCCTCAACATAAATTTTGTGCAACAACTATATAAAAATGTCATTGTACAAACTTGTAGTATGGCTTCACTATTTTTAAGCTGACCTATCTGAAGCTGACATCAGCATTGTTTCTTTTTTCATATTCACGTGAATGCCAAATATTAGATATGTTTGCATGAACATATCAAGTTGAATTTTTGGTAGTCAAAATTTTTTGGGCTGTATGTTCACAGTGAACACTATGTTCGCTGTGAACATGTAAAATTACATTTTTTTTGGCCCTTTTTTCTTTTAATTTTTTTTTTTTACTCTTTTGAAACCCATAATTTTAGATAAATTATCTCCTACTATAAAGTAAAAATGCCAAAATTTGTTACTCGGAGCAAGCTTTCTAATGACTATAATTCTAACACATATTTTAATAATTAAGACTTTCAAATATGAGTTTAACTCATCATAGGTTCATTATCGATTGAACATCACTTGACTTCGACACTTCAGGAAAATTAGTAAATTAGGTAAAATTTTTTTTGAAAAATTTCTAGGAAATAGCTTATTGAGTTAGCTTTCTATTAAAAAAAAAAAGATTTATGATAAATTAACTTCAAGTTATCTATGTCAAAATGGACATATGTCTGAATTACAATTGGTGTCACTTCAAAACTTCATAAACTATACAATATTCAACCAAATCGAATCAAAGCAAATGCATCCTCTAGATATTGATGTTACAGATCCAATGCCGAAAGAATTACCTCATTATCTTATCTAGAAAGAAAGTTATGTGTGTCAAACAAGTTGTCACTCTTTAAAAATATTGAATTTTATTATGTACCACTTTTTGGAGGAGAAGAAAAATTGACATAAATAATATATATATTTTTAGATTAAAAAATATGGTTACAAAGTAGGAAAAGAATTCTAAAAATCATTAATTTATGTTATCTCAAAATTATTTATGGTTTTAGAGATATAATCACTTGAACATGAGGTTTGTTTCAAAAATATTGATTTCAATGTTAAAATTGGTCAAGAAGTGAAACCAATTATTGTGGGATCACCCATCAGCAACTGGTATGTTACAATTGCCAAAAAAATAAATGCAACCGAAATATATATACATTGAAACTAGAATGTCAAATACGTATATTAAGAATTCACTTTTCCAAAACTATGATATTAGAGGATGAGACACAATCCTTACATAAACCAAATTGTTGTTACTTCAATTGCATGAATTCAACTTATCCTAAATTAAAAATAGGAACCTGTATAATATGTAGAGTTTGTGGCACAAATGATGTAAGGAACCACCCAACCACAACACTTAGTCTCTGCATGGCTCCCTCACAAGCAATGCAGGCCTTGATATTTCCTTCAAGTACCCATGCAGGCAAACTTAAAGCATTGGTTGCATCCCAATCTGAATCCCAACCTCCAAAATCATTGGCATTCTACAATGGAGATGTGGGTGCATTTGAGGATGCATATTTTTTTTTTACTACTCTAGAAGAGCTTTTCCTAGCCCTGGCCATCTTATATTCTCCAAATTAGAATGCTCAAAAATTAATGTAACAGATATGTGTTACGCAAGAGAATTCTTCAAAATGCCTACACATAAAAATCAACAAAGGCTTAGAAGCAAAAGAGAACAGGTGTAGTCTAATTTTCTAGATGTTGAGGCCAACAAAACTAAAACTATAAGTTAGGCCTATAAGTCTACATGGTAAACAAACCATGGTTATATTGAAGCTCAAAACTAAAATGCTTAAAATCGTAACATATATTACATATGCAAACATGAAAGGTCCAAAAAAATACATCTCACCCTCGTAGAAAAAAGATAAAGGGAAAAAGAAAAAGGAGGGAGAATAGGCAAAAATATGGAAAGATCTCAAAACCCATCAATTAGGGTTAACTATGCTAACCACATAGTCACCCGCAAAGCTATTGTTAGCCAACAAATAAAGGTGATCATAAAAGCTTAAGCATTACACCCTAAACACCTTATGATCCACCATAATCCCAACAGTTAGGTTTCTACGTGAAATTAACATAGCATAAATGGATATTGAGTTGAGAAGATAACTTCTTCTCCATGTTTACATATTAGAGGATCATAAGTAGAATGAGCATAAACGTAGGCTTGCTAGTTTTTTCTCTCTATCCCTCCATCTCCAAAGAAAAATGTAGGCTAACCTTCTTTGTCATCGCTAGTTGCAAATGAACCTGTGTGTGGGAATGTTTTTTTTTTATACCTCTAAGCCCTATGTTACTCAAAATTTTGATCAACATGCGGCTTAGTTTACATCTAAGTCCCATGTTGGTCAAAATTTTGATCAACACACGGCTTAGATGTAAAAAAAAAAAAAAAATTTCCTTCTACATTTTGACCAACGTAAATATTTTTAGTTGATGGTCGAAAATTTTGGTAGAAAAATGAGGTCAAATGTAGCTGTGTACCAAACTAACTACATGGTTCCTCCCAACCATAATAGCATCATAAGACCATTGTGGACCCTAGCCATCACCTATGCATAACATCCCAAGCTACCTATTAGATCGTCAGTACTATCATACAAGGACGTCACTACTAAAACATGCTACAACATAAGCATAAGGAAATCTAACATGCTAGAAGTAAAGCATAAGATAATCCTAAAAAGTACATAACATCATCTATCATATGTGAAACATCATAATAAGGAAATGCGACAGTAACTAACATCATGTAAATATGATATACAAGCATTCCAATGAAAGAAGAAATCACAAGGAAGCATACTTCAGAACCCAAAGTACCAAGTGAAAACATCCAATAATGGTGGCATTGGGACAATAGACCGTCTCTATACACTGGTCCCCAGTAGTGGTATAGGTAGCTATGCTTGCCAACCACATAGAACCTGCAAGCCTACTCCTGCTATGCTGATGGAGATAATGATCCAACCACAAACACACATAAAGCACAACATCCATGGCTAACACTCAAATGAGGTAGTATGATGATAGAAACTAAGAACATAGGCAATGCATAAACTATGGGTCCTGGTCAGACAACTCAATGGGCTACTAAGAAGGGGCTGCCATCATGGAGAGCCACTTGACATCGATAAGCCCAAGCTAGTATTGGCAGCATCAACTTCCCAACAGGAGGCGCATAATTCTATTTTTAATTATTTATATTTTATTACCACCCAATATTTTAATTTACTTATCACTTATATAAAACTTCATTTGTCAATAAGGAAATAGACACCAAACTACAACATAGAATCCCCTCCATATGCTACCCTACCCTACCCATGTTCATCCAGTGACGAGTGCTCGTAGGCATGCAAATTCCCAACCCAACCCCAATTATCATAACTTCTAGAAGTACCACAAAATATCGGGCCTCGCAAGTCACACAACAAATGTGTATGCATGTACTCGTGTTTGGCACACCACCATCATGAAGATCATAACATAAGGACTGGATGATAACACAAAGAAAAAAGTCACTCAACCAAAAATAGACTCAGAAGGACTGATGTGGGACACATCCCAATGCAACATAAAAATGCAATAAAGGTTCAAATGACATCCGAACAGATAATCTAGGTCCATGACCTAACTCATGCCAAGAAAACCTAAAAAAAATAGGGCGACACAAAAAACAAGGTAAAGACTAACCATAAAACTTCAAAATTAAAATTCATTTGGTCTTTAGGTACAAAATCCCTGAAAATCCAATAATATTTGAGTTTGGACATTGTATGCAAAAATGGCCAACATAACAGTGTGAAACCCTAAACCCCCATCCCAAAAACTAGGAAAATGTTCATACCCAACCAACTAGGTAGAACTAGCAAATAGAAATGGAGGGGAACACTAGTTCTAAGCCTCCCAACAAATGAGTACCAAAAATAGAAGCTAAAATGGAGTAGAAACAATAAAATGGGAAGGCCAAGTACCTGATAGTGAAAGGGGTAGAAACTAAAACCCACATCATAAAATAAAATTCCTACTAAATGTTCTTGAAATTATGGCAAATAAAGATCTACCCGAGCCAGATCCAATGAGATTGATCTTGCAAAAATCCCATTCTCAAAGCTCCCAGAATGAATAGAAATCTAATCCTTCAGGAAGAGGATTTTAGAAAAGCTCTCCAATTTCCAAATTACAAAATTGAAAAGTGAAAACTACAAATCCCTTTTTGATACTTGTCCATTTTTTGAGTGAATAGTTGATTAGGGAAAATAGCTAGTTAGACTAGCTAGACTCTAAATTGACGCAAATGAAAATAGCTTATTTCTCATAATGAGAATTCACCTAAGGCAAAGCTACCTAAATTAAATCTAAAAATCTTTACAGCCCAAAAACCCACAATCACAAAAAATCACTTAACACTTTCGTGACAAAAGCAAACCTCTAAATGCATAGACATGCTCAGTAGTCTAATCACATAATGTAGATGAGTTTGGATTTAACAATCATTGAAAGGTTTTAATTTAAGCAATTAAAATAAGGATACATCGACCATGCATGGACTGTTGGAACAATTGATTAATTGTGTATTATCTTTGATATTACATAAATTTCATATCAATTTTAGTTAGTTCATGTCGAGCTCACTCGGGTAGTGAAGACAATTTTCTATAGGTACTGAGCATTCTTGAGTTTGCCTAGTTCAGAAGGCAGTGTCTACCAAGCTCACTCAGGTGTTGGAGGAAAGTCTACAAAAGATGAGTGTTAACCAAAATCACCCAGTTAATGAAGGAAAATTTGGATGGAACCAGTGTTAAACAAGATCACTCAGTTACCAAAGGAACTTTGCAAATATGCAGTATTAATTGAGCTTCAGTTGGTTAACACAGGAAAACCATTTCTAAGTTAGTGCCTACCAAGCTGGGTCTCCTAATGAAGGATTTTCTTTTTTTGGCATATTAAATTTAATTTATTTATCTGTTGGTTCTAGTTGACTGAGATGATGAATATTAATTATTCTAAGTTGTATATGAGCTGACTTGACAATATGGATGTGTAGACGCTCAAAAATGGTTCACATCTACGTTTTCATAAATTCTTCATACTAATTTGTCCCATTTTCTCATTCTACTAACTCTGATCTTTTGGCCAGACTGACCATATTTTGTCATTTGTATCCTCTTTCACATCAATGTCATGTCGACTCGGAATCATTTCAAATCAACTCAAAATCACCCCAAATCAACCCAAAATCACTCAGAATCAGTCCTATTCAACCTGAAACATATCAAACATCCCAAATCAATCATCATTTATCTTATCCTAGGTATTGTTGTAGCTTTCAGTGCCTTGGAAACCTATCAATCTTATCAATCTTATCAATTTGACCTTAGTACTATCATGGCTCTCAGTACTAGGTCAAACTATCATTCATGTCATTCAATCTTTGACATTGTTGAGGCTTTCAATGTCAGATCATGGCATCATCGACCATTTTAAGAACATTGACAATGTTCGTTGATGTTATTATGATCAAACCTTATCAATCAATTTCAATCCTGTAGCATTTATAATGTCGGTTAAATGTTACATATCAACCAATTCATGTCATGTGTCCTTGGTATGTTATCAACTTCAATCAATCAATCTGATCATGGCTTTGATCTATTGGTCATCATCTTATTTGATCTATATTATCATCACATTTTCATCAAAGGGTACAGTCACATTCATTCAATCAATTTGGCCAATCATCTGCTAATTTTCTCTATAGGATTAAATAACCCATAATTTAATCCTATTCTTTCTAATTATTCTTCCTAATTATAATCCTCAATTAATTAATTTTATTAATTAATTGGTTTATCACCTACAAACCATGGAAATTCTTAAATTCCTAAGTTCCATTTTCCATCATTAATTCCATTTTCTACTAATTCTTATTTTGTGGAATAAGAGAATTTTTAATTCAAATATTCCATAAAATATTGCATCATCATGACACTTGGATATGACACCTCATGGATTCTCCTTTGACACTTGGCTAGGATTTGTCATAATCAAATATTCTTACCTCTTACGCACATCCCTATTTGGCTTATTCGTCATAGATTCTTGGCTTTAAGTGGGTTGAGGTGCCTTATGACGCGTCATAGATTCTCTTCCACATTTAGCCAAGTTTGACTTTCATGTGTCATAGAATCTTACAATTGGCATATTCTGTCATATGCATCATAGGAATCTCCTACCACATCACATATCTATGGGTGACAAATCCAATGCTCTCACCCTCCATATCAATTATAAAATGGACGCCCTTCCTCTCATTTTGAACCTTAATGCTTAAGTCTTGAGTCCTTGAATCCTTGAAATCTTGAGTTCTTGTTCCTAATTCTTGAGCATTTTTCAAGCCCTTGGCTTCTTTGCATTTTGCATTCTTGCTCTCACATTAAATCAGAACTTCAAGTATTCTCATGGCTTTATCCCTATCATAGGCTTTTGCTTCAATCTTGTGTGCACTATAGGCAAATTGGAGCTACAATCATTTGGAGAAGAAAGAAGGACATGGGAGATGCAAACGGAAAAGAGAGTTTTTAATTATGTTTTCTTTCTTTTGATTAGTTTGGCTTTCATGGTAGACTAGTGGGTGCTAATATATGTTGATTGAGTTTGTGATTTGCTCATTGTATGTTATGCATTTAACCCGTTTCCTGGTCCTACAGGATGATATAAGTATAAGGTCAATTTGTGAGTTAGAGTAAGAATTTATGAGTGTATTGAAGATTTAATGATGAAGAGAGGAAGGGAATTTGAAGAATAAGAAAAATATCCTTGTAGAGTTGAAAAGATATATTCGATCAGTAAGGATGAAGTATACAAGCCAGAATTGAGATCTATAATCAGCAATTTAGTTGCATTAGAAATCAAATCATCTCATTGTTACTCTCTAATGATTTTAGCTAGCTTAACAACTATTTGTAAATCCTCTAATAAGGTGGTAGTTCTATTGAATTGTCTTAAGACCTCTAACAAGGCCACTCCTAATAGGGTGATTAAATCCTCTAATAGGGTCACACCTAACAATGTGTTTTGTAACCTTAACAGGGTTGGCTCCTAACAAGGCTCACTTCAAGAGAGTGAAAAGAGTAACTAGTTGTAATTGGTGGTTTTCCCAAATTGGGTTTGCACGTTAAATCTTGGGGTCAAATGTGTTCATGCTATTTTCTTTTATGTGTTTGCAACTAAGTTAAAGTAATGGTAATCTTTGATAACATCTTAAGATCTACATGTTAAGTAGTTATTGAGAATATTCAGTATTTACTAAGTTATAGCATTTTTTGCATGTTTGCTGAGCATCAACAGTATTCAATTTTCAGATTTTATTTTGTATTGACATCTAAGGGATCTAGGATTTATTTTAGTGATTACTAATTCACCCCTCTCCTCTTAGTTACTCCTCTTATATTTCCAACAATTGGTATCAGAGCTTTTGGTACTTGTAGTGAAGGTTTCAAGGACCTAAGCTAAAGATCATGATGTCTTACAAAAGAAAGATTCCCAAGATAAATAGAGATAACTTTGTAGCATGGAAAGGACTTGTGAGGTTACATCTAGCTACTATCAATGATTCGGGAATATCTTGATGCTTAATATAAGAATCCCACTGAAACATTATCATTTGAAGATATTGCTGAAAAGAAGAATCATAACATCATGATTATTGAGATTGAATCTGCTCTCAGTTATGTTGAATTTGATGAAGTTAAAGATTGCAAAATAGCTCATGAAATGTGGACCAAACTAAAAGATATCTATGGAGGAGATGACAATGTAAGAAGAGCTAAGGGTAAAAGTACTTTCCTCTACCTTTGGAATACTTTCTTGCATTTCTCATCCCTCCTTTAGCTTTCATACATATCATGCCCTGTTCCACATACTTAGTCAGATCTCTAACTAGTTTTGGCCAATGATAGAATCTTGGACTAGTTTTGAGGTTTTACTAATTCCAAAATGTCCACTTAGACTCCCATTGTGCTTCTCATGTATTAAATTATCTCTTATGGATCCCCTTGGTATATATAATTGATTAGCCTTAAAGAGCAACCCATTTTGTAAGGTAAAATTAGAAAATTTTCTATGAAAGTGGCTCTCAAAATCTGAACATACATTGTAGGCTTTTCCAAAGTCTTCATCCTTCTTATAGAGACTCTTGAAACTCTTTATCCCAATGCTATGGAGCTAAACTTCTTGAACTCTTAGCACCTTCCTGTTCAATGCATCTTCCACTTTATTCATTAGTCCTTTCTTGTGCTTAAATTATGAAAGTGAATGCTTGCAAGTACTCCATCTACTTCAAGTTCATATTCCTCAACTTTTCTTGAGTGTTGATGTAGCTTAGGGCCTAACTATCAGTAAAAACAACAAATTATTTGGGCAATATATAGTGCCTCCACTTCCGAAGGGACTGAACTAAGGCATAAAGTTCAAGGTCATAGGAAGAATAGTTCTTTTTGGGATCATTAAGTTTTTCACTAAAGAAGGCTATTGGCCTACCTTCTTGACTCAATAGTCCTCCTACTAGCAAGCCACTTTCATCATATTCTATGGTGAAGAGTTTCTCAAAATTGGGTAGTTGAAAAATAGGTTGGGTAGCTACTTTCTTTTTGAGCATTTCAAATGACTTTTCTACTTCTAAGATCCACTTAAACTTGGAATTGAATCCACCATTTATGGTCTCTAGCAAAGGTGCATATATGCCACTAAAGTTTCTATAAACTTCCTCTAGAATTGAGCAAAACCATGAAAACTTCTTACCTTATTTGAAGTAGTAGGTGGTGGCCAGTTTAGGATTGCAACAACCTTCTCTTGATCCATCTTCAAGGTTCCCTTAGGCAACACAAAGCCTAGTTACACTAGATCTTTCTTGAAGAAGTCACACTTCTCAAGATTGATGGAAATCTTCTCTTCATGCAACCTCTTCAACACTTCTTCCACATGTTTCATGTGTTCCTCCTTAGTCTTGCTGATGAGAATATCATCTAGATACACCACCACAAATATACCTATAAAGTCTTTAAGCACCTCATTCATGAGCCTCATGAATGTTCTAGGAGCAGGAGAGTGATGAAATGGTATCACTAGTCATTCATAGAGTCCATGTGTGGTTTTGAATGATGTCTTTCATTGATCCCCATCCTTGATCTTGATTTGGTGGTATCCACTCTTCAAGTTTAGCTTTTGTGAAGTACATTGCTCCTCCAAGGCAATCCATGAGATCCTCAATCCTAGGTATATGGAACCTATACCTAATTTTGATTCTATTTATGGCTCTTGACTCTATACATAATCTCCATTTCCCTCCTTTCTTAGATGATAATACCATAGGAATTGCACATGGGCTTATGCTCTTTTGAATTAGACCTTGGTCCATTAATTCTTATACTTGGCTTTTCACTTCCAAATTTTGGTCTGGAGTGAGCTTATATGCTTCCTTGTTAGGCAGGGATGCACTAGACACAAAGTCAATTTGGCAACTTATAACCCTTCTAGGTGGTAAGGTAGCAGGAGTCCCATCACTCACCATATTCTTGCATTTCTCAAGTAGCACTTGTACCTCCTTTGGTAATGGTTCCTTGACTACATTATCCTCTCCTTTAAACTTCAAAACTACTACATAACCCTAGCCCTCCTCATCTTTGAGGTCCTTGACAAATTCCTTACCACTACACAACAAGACACTAGGTACCTTGGTCTATGGCTCTTCTCCCTCCAAAAAAGATTGAATTTTGAATGTTCTGACTCCCTTCTTAAATGAGATGGATTTTTCTCTCCCATCATACATTGCTTCTCTATCAAATTGCCAAGGTCTTCTGAATAGTAGATGGCAAGAATCCACAGGTAGGATATCACACAAAAATCTGTCCTTGTACCTAGCAATAGAAAAATCCACCCATGTCTACTCATTCACTAGTATGCTTTGACCTTTATTGAGCCAAGTCACCTTATAAGGATTTACATGAGGTACATTAGTCAACTTGAGCTTTTTGATTGCCTCCTCTAATATTATATTGTTAATAGATCTAGAATATACTACCACTTTGCACACCTTTGCTAGGATCTTACATCTGATCCTAATTAGAGGTTTTCTATGTTTAGGCTCATCAAGAGTAAGATGTTTAATCAAAATCCTTCTAAAAATAATTTTCTCTCCCTTTTTTGACTTGATATGGTTTGCTTTAGAGTCCTTGCTACAATTTTCTTCTAGGACATAGGCTATCCTCTTGTCTTGGTTAGAAGAAGAGGGCTTATCAACGCATCTATATGCAAGGTCACCTAATTGGCCATAGTTATAGCACACCATAGTTGAAAAATAAGAACTACTTCTTCTTGATCCTCTACCTCTATCCTCCTCTAGAAGTTCCTTCATTGGTTTTCCCAGTGAGCTTGTTCTCACCTTGATTCCTTTGCTCATCACATCTACCTTGGTAACCTCCTCTTTATCCTCTTTGGTTCCTACCTTTACCTTTACCTTTGCCCTTGGAGTTAGAATATCCTTTCTTCCTATTCTTTTCCTCCACCTTTAAGGCCAACCAATGAAACCTTTGAACCATGGTAGGTGCCCATAAACTAAGTTCCTCTTGGATGTTCCACTTCAAATGACCCAAATACCTAGCCACCTTTATTGGATCCTCTTTTTTATTCTTAGATCTAAGGCACATTCTTTGAAATTCCTCTATATAAGAAGTCTCATCTAGGTCCTTTCTCTTCAGTCCTTGTCTCCTTTTTTGAAGTTGGATTTCAAAGTCTTTTGGTAGAAAATTATTGTTCAACTTATTAACCATGGAATGCTAGTTGGCTATAGGATTCTTTCCCATGCTAATTTTCTCATCTTGTACATACTTCCACCATGTCAAGGTTAAGCCTCTGAGTCGTGACCTATCCACTTTGACCATTTGTACCTCTAATACGCCTTCACACTCAAAATGGTTCTCCATACCATCCAACCAATCCATTACTGCATCTATATCCATCTTTACACTGAATAGTGGCACACCTTCCAAAGCTTTCCATCCTAGGGATTTAATAGCTTTCAAGAAAGGTTCCTCATTCAAAATAGGGTCTGGTTCAGGTACCACATCCTCTTCTTCTACCTCCTTATGCTTCTCATTGTCTTCTCTTTCCTTCTTTTTAGCTCCATCAAAAACTTCCTCAAATTTTATGTTCACCTCTTCCAAGGCTACTTCAAGGAGTCTATCTTTCTCCTTCTACTCATCAAATTCCTTAGCTAGCTTTTCATTATTCACCATGCTTGACTCACCTACTGATTCTCCAATCGCTATAAACATACACCAATTTTCCTAGGTCTTTAACTTTCTCTAATACCACTATGATATGAAAAGAAACCTTTCTTTTCTCCCTAAGCTCTACTAGGTTCTGCTTAGGTCATACACTTGATAGAATAGGGATTCCACTCACCCTATGCTCCTTAAGACTCTATTCAATAGATCCTAATCATTCAATTAGTGCACATTAATAAGGTAGAACAACTTGCTTGATAACTCTAATCAACACAAATAACTCCCTAATATTCATTAGACCTCCCAAATGGGTTGATAGTCCTCTAGGAATGTACTTGGACTCCCCACAAGATCCTCAACAAAAACTAACTAAAAAACCCTAATTGAGTTCCAACCCTAAACCCAAAATGTATTCAAATGCTTGAAATAGGGCTACAAGGATTAGCCCTCCAAATGTAGAAAAACCAAATTAACTTGAAAAAATTGTTAACAAGGGTAAAAAAAAATGGTCATTCCAAAAAACATTTAAAAAGTTCTTAAAGGTTATGAAGGGCTAAGGACTTCAAACTGTTTTTATAGTGCTAGCACAAAATCAACCTTAAAATAAGGGTTTTAAGGGTTTTAGTTAGTAATTAGATATAAGAATAGTTTTTTCCTCCTTAAGACTTCCATTAAAGCTTCCCATTTGGTTTGGAGTTACTTCTCAACACCTCCTAACATAATCCAAAATTATGTTGAAGTATCAAACATATTCAACCACTCTAACTCCACTTTCTCTACTCTATGATCCCTAACCAAGTTGCTAGGATGTTCCTAGGACATCACTTCAAATATATCTCCTTAGAATTCTAGGGTACCATCTCCACTATAAATAATGGACATAGAGTCATGTTCCAAATCTTAAAAGACTATACAAAACCTATAGTGGGAAGTAGCCCTATGACTCCATTTGTGCAATCAACCCGGCTTAGAACAATAGATTGTAGGAATTCAAAATATTTAATATAAGCAACCAAAACCTTGTAAATTAACAAACTAAAACTATATAGAAACCCCAAATAACCTATACTAACACTTATAAACCAAAAAGTTCCCAATCTAATCCATTTGCAGACCAATAACTATCAAAAGCATAAAATAGTTAACAATAATTTACTGCTCAGTCCGTACAATGCAAAAACTAACTTCATCAACCCCTTGAATATGTTGAGAATGACCTCATATAGGGTTGCCATGAGAATAGTATTTCAAATAGTTAGAATTCTCCAACCAAAAAGTTTCTTAATTGCAACAAAACTTGTTTATGATAACATTGACAATTTTGAGCAATTTGTACAATTTTGAGTAATTGACTCTCAAACTTGCTCCCAATGATGTCAAACCATGAAAAAGGCCTTAAATGGTTGAAAAAAATATAATAAGGTCCTCTAAAAACTTGTTTGACCATTCTATTCTCTAAAACCTTAAAATGCTCTATATAGCCAAATTAGCAATTTTGAGCAACCTAGCCTACACAAACTCACTTTAGAACTTGATTAGCCCTATTATTCACCTAGTTGTGTGGCTAGAACCACTAAAAACTAAAATCCCAAAGGGATCCCTAGGTCTTCCTTTAGCTCACCTAGGTGCGCTTATACAAGTTCCATAGCTATGATACCACCTAGGTTGGACATTGTTGGTTTCAGATTATTGAGCTTAGTTCTAGTTGTGATTCCACCATTCTCCTCAACATTTCTCTTGTATGAAAAACAAAAATAAATATATAGTATAGTTATAATCTATTGGTTTTTTTTATAATTCTTTCATGTATCTTGAATGTACTTGTTTCAAAGAAATGAATACAAAGAAAAACAAGTTATTTAGTTTCATTATGAAGTCTTGTCTCCTACCTCTACTGTTTGCAAACTTTTGTGATGTATAGGCAAAGAACATAGGTCCAATTGCATCTCATCTTGAGTTGTATGTCTTGATGTGATCCCACTCCCCTTCCATTGCAAGTAGTTGATGGCGCCCATTCTCATCCGCCAAACATAGACATAGGTTGCACCAATCCCGATACTAGTCCCACCCCTTTTCTCTATTTGTGTCTGGGTTCAATTCAATAGCGTGTTGTTGTAGCTCTACTACTAAGGAACCTATGAACAAGTCACCAGCCACTCCTAGGTGGAATTGTTGATACGCCCAATCATATGTTAGTCAAAAAGCTATCTGCACCTATTTTTCTTTTGGCTCAAAGAATCAAGTAAATGCTTGATATATTTTGATAGGGTTGCAAATTTCATGAGAAGGATGTATGATAAGTATGAGGTTCATTATGAACATTAAAGTATGATTGAGAAAGTGATAGGATAAGTTTGATATCTTGATGTATGAGATATATCATTAATATCTTGGATGTGTGTTGTGATTTATAGAATACCCAACGGATGGGGCACTGATCAGCTACAAGATCAATTTAGTTTGTTGTTTTATAAGGGGTTTCATTGATTCAAATTCAAATAATCAATTTTCCATTTTTCCTTTCAGTTTAGGAGTTGAAAGGATACCCTCACTCAGCTTTTGGATTCCATATGTTTTGTAACTTGCTACTGCATATCTCTATTATTGCATGAGTATAGAAGAAATAAGGATTTAATCTACTTTATATAGATTTAGATGTATGCTTTGAGCTGGTACCATATGAACGAATCTGAGGTCTACCACCTAGGTTTTGTAGATTCTGAAGTAGAAGGAGTTCAAATTTATAGTTGGCTCAGGTTCTTGAAAATTTTTGCCTATGATAGGAGATAGCTACCCTTAGATGCAATCCTGTCTTAACTATCTCAAAGTTAAAATCGTTGTTAAATTAGTAGAAAACACACTAGTGGACATGGAGCATTTTAGTTGTGATAATGTGCTTTGATCAAATCTAGTAGAAGAGCTTCTTTGGAGATCAATGAATTCATGAAATGTGAGTACTTTCACAAATCTTTTTGTACCTTCAATGATAATTCACCAAATTTTTTGGTCTTTGGTGGACATGGACACAAAGAATTAGATTTGTGACTGTGTGCCTTGATCTCGTGATAAAATAGCTTCCTTGGATATTAATGGTGAAGTGGAATGTGAATACTTTTGCAAATGTTTGTACGCCTTGTGTGACAGTTCACTATCATCCAATTTAGTGGTCTTTGGTGGACATGGGGCATTGGAATTGGGACAATTTTCCCTGTTCTCCTCTATTAAACTAGGATTCTTAAAGACCGATGGGGATATGTAATATGGGTATTGGGGAATAGGCAGCCTCCCCCAGTTCTTGTATGATAATTCACCCGATTTAGTGGGCTCTGGTGGACATGGAGCATTAGAGTTGTGGCACTCAGCCAAGGCATGGACAAACGTAATCAACAATATAGGAAGCAATTTTCTTAGTTTTATATGCATCTAATTCTCCATATATTTAACGACGTCTAGCCTGAATGATATTTTCTTTGCGATTGAATAACAGGTTCAATGGTTAGGTTTGATATGAATTTAAATGAAATATGCGAGTCTTCTATAGAGGAATCCCTAACTCTAACAAATACTGCAAAAAAAACTTTAGTTGAATGAGGCATTCAAAGTCCTAGGTTGTAGTGGAGATGAAATGATTAACGATCCGCTCAGTGTTCAAATTGAAAAGTTGCATCGAAGTTAAAGTCAGATATCCATTTCTAATACACGTCTTGACCAAATGGTTTTTGATGGAGGTAAACATTTTTAATTCAATTTCAATATTTTGATATAACAACACTATGCTTTAGTTAGTTTGATTTTGTGTTTATGTTTTTATATTGTTCTCGTGCTACAGCTAAGGTAAGTTGTTGTATGGCTAGACTTCTATCTTCACCATGCATTTAGATTGGCGGATCTTAGTACTTTTTTCCATGCTATCATACAAAAATTACTTGGCCTGTCTAGCAAGAAATAAAGATCTAGTTATTTTTATTGAAACTTTAAAAATTAAAAATTTATTCACTTAATTTTCTACCTTACAATTTGATTTAATACAGACTTGTATACATCCACTTAACATGGTGGCATTTCTATGCATCAAAAGATATTTTTTGTATTCATTGTCATTAAAAAGAAAATTCATGGGTCATTTAATAAACAATCATAAATAATATTAATAATAATAGGAATTTGGTAATTTTTAATGCATGCATATCATCCACTATTCATTCTAGAAATGTGAAGCATGTTTGACATAAAGTCTATTGGCGTTCAAAATTGTAGCACTAATTTTGAGCACTATTGAGAAATTTATGCCCTATAAATGCTTTTAAATGAGATTGTACCCAGCTGTACCTTTGAGTCCCCTAAGGTGTTTAATGTTTCTAACACCTTGCATTCAGTATGTCTATGTGTTTCATGAAATTAATTTGAGATTTTAAGTCATTTGGCGAAGTCCTATTTTGAGCTAGTTTCCAATCTGCATTTTCACCTAAAAGTCAAATAGCAATAGGAGTCTATGTTTGCATTTGAATATCTCATACCTAGAAATGTTTCATTATAGGCCACTTTGATAGTATCTAGTGTCCATACCTGAGAGCCTATGTTTCAGATTTTGAGTCATTTCAAGTCCGTTTGACTAGGTTTTGAATCCCTCAAAGTTGGTCATTTGCTATTTTTATGCTGATGCACATTGCTATAATTTTGACCCAGTTGACCAAAATGAGAAAATTCCTTTTGCGTTGCATTGTAGATGTCAGAGACTTGTTATGTTTCAAGTTTTAGCTTATGAAAAATTTGTTTGATCAATTTTCAAATGCGATTCCAAATGCAATTTATTATTTTTTACTTGTGTCAGCATTTGAATATTTGTCGGAACCCCTATTCAGGATGTCATAACTTGAGATCTGTGATGGTAAGATGAAATGGATTGTACCCCTATGTTGTCCTTAAAAATACTCCAAGTGTGTCAATTTTTAAGTCATGATGAATCCATTTGCACACTTTTCCAGGTCAATTCCATTTACAAAAAATGATTTCTTGTCATTCTTTCCAGTCAACAAATCCAAGTAGCCCACTTTGACCGCTTTCCATTTGTATCTAGTTTTTTTTCATGAGCCCATATCATAGATTTATATTCACCTCATGATAGAGAACCAATGCCCCAATTTTCGTTTCCCCAAGTGTTCATTTACCCAGTTTTTGAAGCCAAATCTGAACCTAGTTTATTGCTTTTTGACATTTCTATCTGCAGGTGATTCTGAGAAGTCAACTTTGGCAGTGAATATCTTTTGACCTCGAATTCATCATAAGATGAGATTCAACGAGGAAACAATTATGTAGAAGAGAGAATTAGTGGGTTAGATTCTAGAGCCCAGTTAGAGGTACAGATCAATTTTTAAGGCCAGTCAAAGGACCTCTTAACGCAAAATTGACAATCTACAAGAAAGTGATAAAATGAATTTTAAGTGATCATTCAAGGATTGAATATGATTTCAATCAATTAGAGGTGATCAGTAAGTTAGTTTTGCAGTCTAGTTGTTTGGAAATGAATTTTTGTTTTAGCCGGACCCACTTTGGGGTCTGACTAATTGCTTCAAAATGATGGACTGATTTGAAGTTTGATGGGTAGAACAGAGGCTGGTGCAATTTATGATGTGTTGTATAGAGTGGAGAATGCAAATGGCTATGAAATTGAGGAAGATGTTCTCTATCGAGAGGATAATATAGATCTAGACAATTGGGATCTAAGAGATATCCTAAAAGAAATAGAGAAGTGCAGCAATAGCATGGATATAGACATTGCAAAGCAAGTACAACAACTAGGAAACAACATAGATGTGGCACCAGTTATAGAAGAAATAGATAGCAATGAAGAGGAACAAGATTTATTCAATGAATTTGAAAGAAAATTGTTTGATAAAGAGCTATGAACCTTCTGTAGGGATGCTTCCAAAGCATGCTTTGATGAGTGGGGACTGATTAGCCATCAATTGAATTCATTCAACCATTTTATGAGTTAGGGTTTACAAAAGGTGTTTGATGATCTTGGTATGTTTGATGTAGAACTAGATTATACAAAAATGAGATCATCGTCAGATGTGGTACACTATTGGGCATCTGTAAAAATTGGTAAGGTCACTGTGGAAAAGCCTTCCTATAAATCCAAGGATGGAAAGAAGTTGGCAATGAAACCTACTAAGGCTCGGCTATACAACATGACATATTCATGTCCCATTCATGTAGACATTACAATAAAGGTTTACATTCATGAAGGGATGAAAACAAATTACAAATTGAAAAGTAGTTCAAGTTCAGTAATAAAGGATGCAAAGAATGTTACAACCTTTAAAGAGAAACATGCTACTGTAAGAGCTGATGGAACAAAATACTCCACGCAATGCAAAAAACCTCAGTTTCCCACACTCTCTTGAGCTTTGAGCCATCAAAAATTGACAGTAAATAAAAGACTCTTCAGCCACATGCCTAGGCAGAGGAATTCACATGCAATCAAGAGAGGCCACGACATGATAGATAAGAGACAGCCTACGAGCTGGAAAGAAGAGTCCATAACCGACAAGCAAAGGAAGAGCTCCATGCAAGGAAGGAAAGAGAATGACGTCATGCAGATAATTTCGAGCAAATAGGATGGAGGCAGAAGGGTGTACAGGGTAGCCTCTATGTCCAAATTAGTTGGACCATGTGAAGGAGGAGCTATGGATAAAGTCATCATAAACCCACGCTTGAGAAGAAGCTGCAGTCGGGTTTACAGGTAGTGGGCTGTAGAAAACAAAATAGTAGCATTCAAAATGTTTTGACAATTTAGGAGAATTTGCGAACTAAAGAAGTAAACCCACGCAACCAGTGATAGGGGAAGCCATGATGAAGTTACAAGAAAACGCAGTCAAACAACAAAAGTAACTCGTGCCAAGTAAAAAGGCCAAAGTTTAGGGAGGAAATTTCCAATAAAAGAGGAAGGCATTATATTCTTTGAAGAGGCCGCAAGTTTTAAGGTTGAACCCCATGTTGAAGGCATTGAAACAAAGAAGCTCCACGTTGGCAGGACAGAGGAAGGTCCACGCTAAAGGTAGGAGCAGTCTGCGATATTTTTATGATGAAGATTCACCAGCAACATAACTAGCCAACCATCATGTTAAGAAGCAAGTCAATGAGCATGAAGCTCCACACGCAAGATAAGAATAGGCACGCTGGAGATCTAGGCAATGTAATTGCTCGAAAGGATGGTGGAGCTCCACGCTTTTGACAAAACAAAGTATCCAACCTGTAGCAAGCAGTCCACACAAAGAACTAGAGGTGATTACAAAGAGTGATGGAATGCGAAATTGTTGAAAAAGCTCTCCCAGGCTTCCACAAAGGTTGCCTCCTCTTGGAAGAGGCGTGATTTGACCCAAAAATGCAAGCGAAAGGGAAAAACATTGAAAAACATAAATCCCACATTGAGCACGTGGGTAGGAGTTTCAATTTTTATATATTTTTCTTAAGACAGCTAGCTTTTATAAGCTACAAGTTCATGCTGTGGGACTCACTCGGCCAAGCTGTGGTCATAAAGTCAAACTTATTTTGACCCATATGAGTGGAAAAAAAAATTCAAGTCTCGATGGGCTTATGCTTACACGTAAGATCGAAAGGCAAAATCCAGGGCTCTACAAGCTTACGCTCAACTAGTATGAGTGGAGGACGATATGTTGAGGCTTCCTGATGCTACGGGAAAAGCTGCCTGTATAGACGTAAATCAAATTTTTGAAAGCTCCACGGTTACGCTTAGGCGTGAGAATGTAAAGGCATTTAAAGCCCGTATGAGTGTAAGTGAAAAATTCAAAGGCTCCACTATTCTGGGATATATGGGGTATTAATAAAATATTAATATCTTCATTGAAAGCGTATGAATGTAAAGCTAGATGAATGAAGCTTTCAGGGCTATGTAAAAGAGGAATTAATATTAATTAACTCAAAATATTTCAAAATGTTGTTGCAGCGAGTCAGATTTTGACAAGTGGCAAAGTGCAGAAATAAAAGTGAAATATGAAATAAAATTCAAAGGGTTGCAAATGCATGAAATTTCAAAATGAAAAATTTGAATGATTTTAAATTTTTATATAGTTAATACTATATAATTTTAAATTTTTTCATTTTTAATGTTTCGTTCTTAATGTAGGGGCCTGTGTTTCAAATGGCCATAACAAGGGCATTTTTTGTCCGAATTAGGCACTTCAATATACTGTTAGAATCGGAAGAAGCCAACTTTTCCATATTTGGGGTCAGATTATACACAGGTCTCCACCAATTTGAGCTATAAGCAGATTTGCAATGTTTGGGGCATTCTCAATAAAAGGGGCAGAATTCATCATGGAGTGTCAGATTTAGTTGGAGAACATATATTGATGTTTGTTGAAGCTTAAAATGAATTTTGAAATTTTTTTAACCTTTCTTGAGTTCATTTTTAACCAAATTTTGTTATTCCAAATCAAGCATCAAAATCAGTTATCTTGTTCAATCAAATATGTTAGATATTTTGTGACGGTGGAGGCTAAATGATGAAGATTTGATTCACCAGTTGAGGGGAGAGATTTGAAGGATTTTTTAAACCTATTGAGAAGGTTTTCCAAGTGGACAGATGTCATGTTTAGATCAGATCTGGGAATGAACTCTTCTCCTATATCTTCTTTTCTTTTCCTCATTGTAAGGTTGGTTCTAGTCTTTGGAGAAAAATCGGTCATTGCTGTGATACCATGTTTTGGATCTAGTTTTGATGTGTTCCCATACTGTGGTACCACATATTTTTCAACAATTTCTCTTGTATGAACAACATAAATGAAGAGAATACAAATAGTTCAGGTCTTTTAGGTGTTTCTATGTTTTGATTGCATGCATGTAAATGTATTATTTCAAGGAAATGAATACAAAGGAGCAAGAATTTCATTATTTTCATTCTAATTCCCATCTCCAGTCTCAATGAATTTTCAATATTTTATGATCTTTGAACAAAGAGCTTAGGTCATAGTTGCAGTCCCTTAAGGTTGTATTTTATTTTATTGTTGTTTGTGACTCAAGGAGTTATGTAAATGCTTTAGGGAATCAACAAGGTTGCAAGTTTATTGAGAAGGATATCATGTAAGAATGAGATTCAGATTGAACATGGATGTCTATTTACAAGGTGAATGGATAGATCATATATCTGAAGATACAAATAAGTCTCAGATATCTATATGTATGTGATTAATTCATGAAATTGCCCAATAGATAAGGCACTCATCGTTTACAGGATCACTTGTTCATGCTACTGCATATTAGGGGTTTTTGTTGAATTCAAAATCTTTTATTCAAATAATTTTAGTTTTTCATGTCTTGTAGCGCGCTGAAAGGAATTAACCCACACTCAACTTATGAATTTCATATATTTGCATCTGGCTACTATAGATCTGTGTCATTTCATGAGTTATTAGGAGATATAAGGGGTTTTCATCTACTATTAATAGGTTCAAACTTATGTTTTAAATGCACTGGTACCATATCTTAGAACCTCAAGGTTAACCCGCCTGGGTCTTGCAGAGCCTGAAGTGAAGAAGGAGTTATGCCTTATAGTTGGCCCAAGATTGTAGTCAGGTGTATCCATCATAGGAAATTGCTAGCCTTGGATGCATTTGTCTAGTTTCTTGGTCATTTCCAAAACTATTAAATCAAGAGCCAACAAAGTCTATTGAATCTCAAAATCATAGGTTCCATCATCCCAAAGTATAATTCTAACAATGATATACTAGAGACTTTAACAATAGTAGAGTTTCATTTTTTGAAAGATCATTATCTTTGGCTAAAGTCTAAAAAAAATACATAGTTTCTAAAATATCAAAGCATGTTCTAGAAGGCCTCATTAAAATAATAAGAAAGTTGTAAGTTACATCAAGATCAAATCTATTCTTATGATAGTCACAAATAGATCATTGTTACCTCAATTGAATCATATTACTAACAGAAAAAATTACTAGACACATGCATAAAGTAAAGTCACATCCTCAAGATAAATATCCTCATAATTAATATATGCATATGAAATGTGTATTTTTCATAAACATAAAATCAATAATTTTAAATAATTAGTATATGTGAAAGATACATAAAAGGAAATAAAGGTTAGTTTTATAAGACAAAAAAAATTCTTTCTCTAGAACGCTCTAACACATAATTAAAAATTGACATTACTAAAAGTTTGGAAATTTTTGTGACAATGTCTTGTAAATGGTTAGTAGTTCCTACCTACTAACTTATCTATTTGTTTTGGTGCATATTTCCCTATTTCATTAAAGTATTTATTAATGATTATAATAAGTAGTAAAACATAATGGATATTGGTTACCCTTGGTTATTAACATTCAATATAGATCCAAGAAGAGACTGAGAAATAACAAATATTTAGAATAATATCTGACCATAAAACATGTACAGTCTTTTGCAAGGTACGTAGATGATTACCATTGAGGGAAAGAATTAGAATATTGTAACATTTCTTTAGCAATAATCCTAGTTAGTATATAGTTAATTAGTTAGTTCTATTTTTGTCTATGATTAACGAATGTTTCATACTAGAAACGTCATCTTTGTAAATCTATAAAAGTAGCATTCATAAACCTTGTCTATTAAAAAAATAATTTACCATAACATATTTGATGATGCATTTTAAATTCCAAGTAAGGCGTGTCATTACCAAAAGTGGTGCATATTCAAATCTAACCTTACACAAAGTGGTGCATCTTCAAATCTCACCAAAAATCCTTTTGACTATTTTTTTTAATTGTTGGGTGTGTGCATGAAGATGAAGGACAAAAAAGAGGATACATCACAAAATAATATGAAATTTTAATAATCTGATTAGGTTATGAGATAAATCAAAATTCGGCTAGGCTTGGTAACCAATCCTAAACAAAACTAGTATAAAATAAAATCAAAATTGATTAGGTTTTAAAGTTCTCCAAAACCCAATTGAGTTTTAAAGAGCCAAACATTCTCAAAACACAATCAAGATTTCAAGAACCAAATGTTCTTCAAAACCCAATTGGGTTTTGAATAACTTATACATATTTTCTATGGCCACTATTTTATTGATTTTCAACACAAAAAGCCACATAGTAGCATAGAAAAAGGGTGGAAAACATTGATAGCCTGATCTTATTTTTAAAGCATAAGAAAGTTTCCACCATTTTTACCCTTTTGCAATAGTAGCAACCGATAAAAAAGGTAATCAAATTTTTTTATAATCTTATTTTTTTGCATTTTGTGTTAAAGTAGGCTTTCAAATTGATTTATGCTATTTTTATTTATTTTTAATATCAAATGCTTCAAGCAATCCTAGAATATAAAAAAAATAGATGAAACACCACCTCCTCCACAAATGACACAATTAATCTACAAAGATACTTTGCATGGACAAGAACAAAACTCTCAACTCACAATGGGATAGCCACAAAATGCTCAAATATGTGGTGCACAACAACAAACTCCCCTAAATATGGCCCCTCAATAACTACCACCACTTGTAAAACCTCTATATCTTCCATTAGATAATGTTAATGCTACATAAGACGACCTCATCAATAGAATTACACAAAATTCAGCACAAAAATTCATAATTTGTCAATAGGTAGATATCCTATATCCTTGATCATTGCCACTCACCCCTCCTCATTACACTAGAATAAATTACCAACAGTACAAATGAGGTGTGTAGGGATGATAAAAGTGGGTTCATAGAGGGATAGTTGTCATGCATTTTATTTGGATCGGTTTTCATATGATCAAGTGAAAGCTAAAGGAATACTTTAAAAAGATATATGTGCTCTTTTCACTAATCCTACTACTACAAACTCCCTAGAAAAATTTATGGAAATCTTTCGTATACATTTTTGTATTCCTAATAGGATGAAATTAAATTTTTGGGATAGGTGGTATATGGTATTTAACTTATCACCATGTAATAAATATGAGGTTCCTTTATACTTTTTGAGAAAGATATGATGTGAGTTCATCCTCGGTGAGAATACAAATCAATTTGACATTTGATAGTTCTAGAGTAGAGGGAGTTTTCTTTATGCACAATAGGCATGGGGCCCATAGGGTGGTACCGTGTGAAGAACCTCCTTATAGCAATATCGTGAGAATGCTCGAAATAACAGAATACAAAGTGATAGCAAAACTCAGAATGAATCTACTGATCGCAGGCCACTTCGAGGGGGTAACCTCCTTTGAGCAAGCTCAATACAATAAATTCGTCCGTGCCCATCAAGGGCCTCAACCTATTCTTATATACTGAGTACGATCTAGAAAAGTAATACTACCTATGCATGTGGGATAATAAAATATACTCACGGGACGACTTACAAAGCATACGCGTCCAACAACACTACTCTAACAAAATAAACAGAAGGAACAATAGGCATGGGGCCCATAGGGTGGTACCGCCACAACATAGGATGCACGCATCAAGAAAAAAAATAGATCATATTTTGGTCTCAAAAGTCATTAAGAATTCTATGGATTTACAAACTTTTCATGTAGTTGCATCATTGAATGGTATCATTATTCAACATATCACACAAATAGTTAGATGAGAGGATAGATCATTGTATATAAAACATCCATCATCATCATCAGACATACCATTAGGATCATCCAATCCTACATCACCTCCATCATCATCACCTATACCATTACCATCATCCCTACCTATAATACATACATCATCATCACATACACCATTAGACTCATCCCAATCCATTGAGCATATTTTTCCCACTTGCCAAGATATATATGTTGGAATCCTTCAGAATAATTGAGAGGGTGGTTAAATCAATTATCTAAGGTCTAGATGTATAAATAAAACTTTTTACAACTTAACGAACTCATAAAACATTTATCATCATGCATACATCCAAAAGATTATGTAATCACTTAAAACTTTGTAGTGTTGACATAATGGGTGTTGCACACATTGCATAATATTGTTATTTGATTATTTTATTATGTAATGTTGTATCTAAATGGACGTGCAACATGTAAAGATTCTCATAGAATATTCTTGATGAGTTGTATTGTAACATTGTGAAAATATTTCATGTAATTATTTAATATTGGGGAAAAGAATTAAATGCTCAATATTAAATGTGGGGTCAGTGGGTTAGGTAGCACATGGTTTTAGCACATGGTTTATGTAATACCACTTGGTGGTTTTGTGAGACTTGCTACTATATAAGTAGCCACAAGGGTAGTTGTTGGTGAAAGAGTGACAAGGAGAAGACAAAAGGCAAGAGTCGAGCGGGACAAGGCTTGACAGGTTAGCCAAAGGAGCATTTGTGAAGGTTGAAAGCATGGCATGGGATGTGTGGATTCATGCTTGTTCACATAGTTTGCTTGGTTGTGGCTATGGCCATAAAGGCTTCTATGGTTGTATGACAATGGTATTTTTGCTGAATAATACATGATGATGGATCCTTTTGGAGGCTAGGTTTTTTCCCTCAATGAGGGTTTCCCAGGGTATATCTTGTGTCACATTTTTAGGGTATGTTGTCTATTCTCTTGCATGTGGATTTTAATTTTGTGTTTATTTCAGATCTATTATGGGTTATGTGAAAATGATTATATTCTTTATTGCCAAGTTTCCTTACAAGTGGTATCAGAGCTATGGTTTTATTATTGTAACCCTAGATTGAATCCATGGGAATGCATGAGAGGATAAAAGAAAGGGCAAGATATATGAATGATTTATTGCAGATCTAAGGGTTTTTGATTTGCTGTTATGATGGGATGTTAAAATATTTGGGCATGTGAAATTGTTGGACAAAAAGATTTTTACAGATGTTTCATTTAAATGAGGGTTTTGGGGGGTAGCTTGCAGAAATGACCTCCTGGGTAAAAATAGACCTCACCATTGGATCCAGGTTGACATTTCCATAAATTTTGATATATAATATGCCCTAGTTTGGCCATGTTAAGAGGAAATAAAAGATTTTTTTAGTTTCAGCCCATGATGGCCATCAAATTTAATTCCGTTGAAATTTTCGTCACTGAAAAAAAAATTAAAAATGAAAAATCGTACTGAAAAATGGTAAAAAGACTGTCTTAGTAAAACGGTCATAACTTTCTCTCAGAATATCGGATTTCAAAGTTCTTATAGGCGTTGGAAAGCTAATTCAGAGCACTACAACTTGGCATAGGTTTGGTTCTATAATTTTGAGATTTTGTCAGGTTTTAAGAGCCCTAAAGTCAGATTTTATTTATTTTGAGCACAGATTAAGGCATAACTTGGGCATATGGAGTTGGATTTTGGACTTCGAGTAGTCAACGAAAAGCTCTTGAAGAGCTCTACACATTGGTTCAGATTTGGTGTAGGTTTGGCATGATTTATTTGTTGATATAATTATCTGAATAGTTTATGATATATTTTGATTATGGTAACATTGTGAGTTTATGGCATTGGAGATTTAAGATTTGATGTCATTGTATACTAAGTTCATATTTCAGATTGGTCTCATGATGATATGGTTATCAGTGTTTGGTTTGGATATGCATGATGACTTGTTGGGTCTACAAGTTGTGCAGTGTTGTAAGCGGTCTATACTTACAGGTTGCATTTATAGCTTGGTTATGTGTTGTCTTTGCCCATTGATCTTTCATTATTGATGCATATTCAGATTGGTGGCTTCGATTTGGGTTGTCTATGCCCTAAGTCACATGATCTACTATTTTCTTCATGTAGAAGGGATGAGATGTTGTTACCAGGGACAATCATGGTGGAGGATTGTGGTTGACTATTTTATGCTAACAGGTTGGACACTTTGAGAGACAGATGCTCAGTTCATGGATGTGATCATGGTGTCATGGATTTTGGCACGACATGATTGGTTATACAGGTACATCCTTGATGTTCATTAGCTTAGATTTTCTGATTTGGTTATGGTGGTATATCTTCTTGATTGAGGATCATGGTTATTTGGTTTCTTTTAAGGAGCTCATGATGTGCACTTTGAGTTCTTTGATGGTTTGATGCCTTGGTTGATTCTCATAGTTAGATGATGGTTTTTTCATCATTATGTCATGGATAGCTTGGATACACATTTTAGTGGGAGCTTGTGACAGTGATGAGGTGACAGTGTAGGATTAGTTCCTGGTTTGATTTGGATCTTCATATAGGAGATGGATTTTATGACGCCATAGGTGACTTGGTACCATAGTTGAGTGGGAGTTGTTGGCATTGATATATATATTGAGTGTTTGCAGATGTCGGAGGTTTGTCTTAGATCCTATTGCTGCAGAAGCATTTTTTGACACTTGCATAGTGTACTTGTTATCTTCATGGTGTGTGAAGATGGTTAGATCTTGAGAACTCATGGAGTTCTTGGTTATCTTCATGGTATGTGGAGATGGTTCTTCCTGGTATGTGGAGATGGTGTTCTTCATGGTGTGTGGAGATGGTTGCATCTTGAGGACTCATAGGGTTCTTGGTAAAGGTGTGGTTTATGCTTTTATTTGGCATGTCATCTTTGGTATGAGGATGGTTTCATTATTATGTCATGGTATACTCTTGATACACGTTTAGAGTTGTGACATGTTATAGTATGTTCATATGGAGCATGTTATCTCTTTGGTTGAGATGGTTAGATCATGTTGTCATGTTTATGTTCCTGAGGCCGTGGTTGGAACTTTGACATTGATCTTGGTTTAGTTTCTTGGTATTGAGTACACTAATCATAAGCTGGATACTTCATGATATTGCTATGTTGCATTTGGAGTTGGCATGGATTGATTGGTTACAAGTGCTCATGGATACTTAGAGACGGTGGTGATGCTGATTTCTCTTGGATTAGAGAAGTATTTGTTGGGACTGTTGATGGTTTTAGTAGGAAGTCCGAGGGGCAGTCACCTGATATGGACTTGAGAGAAGATTGTTCTTAGATGAGTCTTGGTTGGAGACTTGAGCATCTTGATGAGTATTCTCATTCCCACTCTTGGTCTACTCGGCGGTTTGCTACTTGAGAGGTATAGCCCATTTTTTTTCTCTCAGTTGCATTATATATATTCTTGTCTTTCATGGATATGGATCTTGAGCTATGGTACATGAGTTAGTTCTGGAGGGTTCATTTGAGAGATGGTTTAGCATTGGTTATCTCCATGTGCATATGTTGTTATGCTGGTTGAGTTTGGGAGATAGTTTTATATTTGGCCATATTCCTTGGATTAGGAATGGTTATTCCTTGGTTTAGGAATGGTTTTATTGAGTTTGATCTTCTTGTGAGAGGCTTACATCCATGATTAGTTATATGGTATGGTTTGGGTGTTGTTCAGGCTTCTTGTTGGGGTTTTATGGAGGAGATCATACTTGCACAGTTTACATCTAGAGGTGTGTGTAGAAGGACATGATACAGGTTATGATTTGCATGGTTTCTCTGGTCTTGGTTATCTTCTTGGATGTTTAGTTTTGCTTACATTGGATTTGAGATTGGTTAGAGATTGTGATCACTGGTTTATGCTCATGCATGTCATGTGAGAGATGACATGGTTATTTCTTTCTCTTTCCTCTGTTGGTTGTGGAGAATTTGTGAGACTATTGGAGACTTGTTATGAGAGTTGTTCTTGCAGGATATTAGTTTATGCATTGTGGATGTCCTTGATGCTACATGGATTCACTTCTTTGAGATGTGTTGAGTGTATTGGTTATAGATTTGACATTATCTTTTGCAGTGGGAGCTTCTTGGTATATATGTGGCAGGTATTGCTCTTGAGGCTTGTGATTGCAGGTTATAGATTGGATATGTCAGTGATATAAGATTCACTTGTTATACCTTTGAGGTATGGATAGTTGGATGGGTTTGGCACTTTGTTGTGGGTGCTATTTCAGCTATGGATATTTTGACAACTACGGATACATGTGATTACCTTTGGATCAAGTTTTTGTGCTTGGAATTTTAGTTGGTACAGGATTTTATGATCATCTAATGTGACAGGTTGGGTGGTTTTCTCTTTGGATGGCTTCTATGTATGTCCAGTGGGAGTGGTATAATAGGAGGTGAGATCATTCATGTTCGAGATGCTGGATACTTTGATTTTGTTGCGGGTACTAGGATGGAGCACTTGGTGTATTTTGATCCATGATGGTGGATGTGCTAGGAGGGATTGTTCCCTTGTTCATTTATGTGGCTACGGATTGACCCTATGCAATGTATACAACAAGTGGGAGGTTGTTGAGATAATGGGTGTTGCACACATTGCATAATATTGTTATTTGATTATTTTATTTTATTTTATTATGTAATGTTGTACCTAGATGGATGTGCAACATGTAAAGATTCTCATATAATATTCTTGATGAGTTGTATTGTAACATTGTGAAAATATTTCATGTAATTATTTAATATTGGGGAAAAGAATTAAATGCCCAATATTAAATGTGGAGTCAGTGGGTTAGGTAGCACATGGTTTTAGCACATGGTTTATGTAATACCACTTGGTGGTTTTGTGGGACTTGCTACTATATAAGCAGCCACAAGGGTAGTTGTTGGTGAAAGAGTGACAAGGAGAAGACAAAAGGCAAGAGTCGAGTGGGACAGGGCTTAACAGGTTAGCCAAGGGAGCATTTGTGAAGGTTGAAAGCATGGCATGGGATGTGTGGATTCATGCTTGTTCACATAGTTTGCTCGGTTGTGGCTATGGCCATGAAGGCTTCCATGGTTGTATGGCAATGATATTTTTTCTGAATAATACATGACGATGGATGCTTTTGGAGGCTGGGTTTTTTCCCTCAATGAGGGTTTCCCAGGGTATATCTTGTGTCAGATTTTGTGGGTATGTTATCTATTCTCTTGCATGTGGATTTTAATTTTGTGTTTATTTCAGATCTATTATGGGTTATGTGGAAATGGCTATATTCTTTATTGCCAAGTTTCCTTACATGTAGGTTATTGTCAAATCAATTTGCAGAAATGTAAACATGAAACATAATAGATTTGACAACACATTCGATACAATGATTTACATGAAAACCCAATTTGGAAAAAACCAACAGTAACATGCTACTCATTTTCACTCTTCTGAAGTGATATTGTGTGAAAGGCCAACCTTGTTAAAGAATACAATACACACTGGTAAATGTGACCCTATTAAATAATTCCAATCACCCTATTAGGACTGAGCCTTATTAGAGGACTTTAGACCATTCACATGGAATGTCACCCAGTTAAAAGATTTACAAATGACTATTAGGTCAGCCTTAGTTAAAAGGATTTACCCTAGATTGATACAATTATTAGAGAGTAATAGTAAGATTTGATATGATAACAACTTACAACTCCATTTGTAGATTATAGATCTTTGTGTTAGTCCTCCATTCTACTTGGACTTCACACATTTCAGCTTTGATATATTGTTCACCCTTCAAGTATTCATACCCTTAAGCCTTCTTGCTTAACATGTCAATATAGACTCTTCTCTTAGGTCACTTGATGAAGCAAAACCCTTGACTTCTTCTCTTCCTTAGGTTCTCACACATACAACCTTACTTGATGACCAGCCATTCCTATAAATAGGAAATTAAGATCTTTTTCCACTCACTCTCCATCATCCAATTTAGGGGTAGGAAATTTTTTGTAGGATACAATGAATCTACCCCTCATTCCATATCACTTCTAAAAACTTCTCCTTCAATCCTCTTTGAATTTTTCTCAAAATGGTTTACCTTGAATTTTGTGCCACCAGCTCATCAATCTTTTCTTCCACCTAATTTACACAATCCAAGAAAACAAACTTGTCGGCTCAGATTCCTCAAATTCATGATCTGTCAAATAATGCAACAGCTTGACATTAACTTACTTCTAATGCTCAACACATACTACATTGCTTAGCATCCTCTATAAAATTACTCGACATGAACTAAAGTTTATTGGTGCTTGGCATTAACTAAACTGTACTCAACATCCACTATTTCACTCGACATAAATTAGGATAGACTTTTTGTAGTGCTTGCCCCTAATTCACATTTTCTTTATCATTGCCAAAGCCTTTTAGGCAAGTTTTATGTTGATGATTAGTAACATTACTTTCAAATTATTTGATATTATTTTTGATTCAGTTCATATATGATGAGATTATTTAGTACTCTATACTTCATGTATGCATGATGATTATTTAGTATTTTCAGTTATTGATGATGATTAGTTAAATGGATTATTATATTTTTTCTTATGATACTTACCCCATACTGCATGTGTATGGTGTGTGTGTTTGTTTTCTTTATGTATGGCATTTCTAATGTGGTTAAGGAAAGGAGCCATGGTCACTTGCTAGTCGAAATCTACAAGGTGCACCAGTTCCTACCATTACCTATTTAGCTTAAAATATTGTGTTTGTACATGCATGGTTTTTATGTAGGTTGTAGGTATCAGGTATTAACTTCACTGAATTGTCAGGATGAGCGTACCCTATCAAATTATCTCAATGGTAAGAGAAGGGAAATAAATTCTTAAGTCCAAATCCTGAAACTTTAAGCCAGTTGTCCTAATTGAAAATTAGGACAAGTATTTGAGTTGAGTACCCTCCAAATGCATTGAATGACGTTAATTCATGATTATGACCCTCTAGTTTGATTTTTTTTGTGTTTTCTATGATTGGTTTTTGTATTTTGTTTTATGAGTCTTTGGTGTATTTTTTATTAATTAAGTCTAATTAAAAGATTAAATTAATGATTTAATTAATGGAAAATTATTATGATATTTTAATATTTAATAATATTTAATTAATTAGAAAATTTATTTAATAAAAAGAATTAAATTTGAAGATATAAGTTTAATTTTAGAATGTGATAATATTTATTAAATTTAATAATAATATATTTAGAGTTCATTTTTAAATAAATGCTAAATATTATTATTGCTTAAGTTAATAAATATCTTATCAATTAAGTTTTGAAAATAAATTTTAAAAAGAGTGAAAATATATTAATTTATTAAAAATTTTAAGTTTTCATGATTTATGCATGAGATTAAAATATAAGAAATTAATTAGAAAGATAAAACAAGTGAATTTAATAAGAGTTGCATAATGCGTGCATGTGATTAAATTTAATAAATCAATTAAAAAGAAGTGAAGTGAAAATTAAATAATGTTATTTAATAATTTAATTAACATGCATTGGAAAGATAAAGAAATGATTAATAAAATTTAAATTCGGAGTTGAAGTTTGGTGAGCGCAGAGTTCTCCCAAGTGAACACACAACTAGTGCCCCAATTTAAGGAGAGAACTCTTTATCACAATTTGAAGGTTCATTTTTGAGGGACATGAATTTTGGAAGCGAATTTGGAAGCGAATTTTGGAATGGAATTTTTGGCGAAAGTTTTAGAGAGAAGTTTTTGGATAGAAGCGAATTCTCTCACAATTTTCAGGTGGTTGTGTATTAGCATCAAGCTTAGGTAGGGTCTTGCGTTTTGACCAATAAATGAATTATGTAATTCAATATATTTTGTCTACTTTGTGCTTGTAGAAATTTGTTTTCTCAAATTTTGTTGTATGAATCTTGCCACCCTTCGTTCTGAATCTTTTGCTATTCGATTTTATCTGTAAATCTAGATTGAAAAGCTATTTAGAAAAATTCGTTCTACAATTGAACGAAATTAATTTTTAATCGAGAAGGGTTTTTTTTTTTTAAAGAAATTTCAATAGAAAATTTAAAATAAAGAATTCAACCAGTTGGTCATATTTCCCCTATCAGATTAAGGATGGAATTTTGTATAAAAAATATATTATAAATACATTGTGTTATTTTTTTATTAGTTATGAAATCAATATAAAGTAAATTAATTTTAAAAAAGAAAGAAAAATCTTTTAAAAATGTTATTGATATATATATATTAAATAAGAGAATTTTTTTTAAAAAAATGATTGGGAGGGTGGGGGCCACCAACCCCCACCCCCCCTATTTGCCTATCCCACAACACTTTTGTTTCTGTTGCACGGTAGCCATGACTATTGCCATAGCAGCAGGTACTACATTTATGGTAATATGTTGCTACTACTATAGTAGCTACACTGCCATGGCAATAGCCTGTGATATCGGTCGTGCAGGCCTTAAAGCTTAATTATACATGTGTTTTTTCTTTAAATTTTGTTTATAATTTTTATAAAATTTAATTAATATTTTATTAATAATTTTTATAATAATTTTATTAATAAGTTTTTATTATTAATTATTAATATTAATTAATGAATTTTGTTATATAGTTATTTTAATTAGTTATAAATAAATTTTATTAATAATGTTATTAATTATTAAGTAATTAATAATATATTAATATAGATAATTTTATAATTTTAATTATTTTTAATTAAAATTAGATTAATTAGGTGTGACATTAAAGATTATCAATTTATTGCATTATTATTATTATGTGTTTAAATAAATTCATAATTATTTTATTTAAAAATCATTAGGTATTATTTTGATAATTAAATAAATAATTACCTTTTTGTTATATTGATTAATTGGCTTAAAATCAAAAGTAGGGTAATTGTACATTTTGTTCAAATATAAAATGGGGTAAATTGTAAGGGGCTAAGTGGCAAATCGTAGGTATTCAAAAACCTATACTAAAAATAAAAATTTGAAACCTTATTGTAAACTAAAAATTATGTGCTTTTAAATCAAACTCCAAACTATAGAACTGTACTATTTTATTTGTTCTATGTGCTTTTGGGTTTTGGGGTTGACCTAGTTTTGACTAGTCTTAGGTTGTTACCAAAGGCTCGGGGGTTATGTGATTGTGTTGTCATGCTAATTTGATCTTGATCTTTTTAACCCAACCATGGTAGTGTGATGGTATGCTATATGATTTGTTTGTATTACTGTTTATTATTGTTTTCTAGCGATCTTGTGTTACATTGAGGTGAATGTATGACATTCTTGGCTTAACCATTTTTGAGTCCTCAATCACTTATACTTGGGTTACTTTTTAGTCACCTTGATGGGACTGAAGTGTTTTCTCTAAGCTTGGTGATGTCATGTTGTGACATGTTTGACTTAACCATTCTGAGTTGTTGATTAGTATTATTTAGATACTTTTCAGTTGCTCGTTGAGAACTGATGGATATTGTGATTAATCTTTGATGCTTTTTAGTTCCTTGTAGAGAACTGATGTGATTAGTATGATTCTCTTTTGATGCTTTCTATTCACTTGTGTACATGATTGAGGTGATTTTTATATGATTATGCATCTGTGCTTCTATTGAGCCTAGGGTAGGTTATCTATATGTAGTATCGTGAAGTGGCTTGCAATGGGGGCTGGGGGTCCTAGGTGGCTTCAAGGGTAACCCATTGTAAGTTGTTTAATAAGTGAAAATATTACACTAAATGAGAGTAAAATGAACCTAATAAAAGTCTTGTATGTTCTCGTCCATTCCTTGAGTGCTAATATAGACTAGGATGGGAGTAGAGAGAATGCTTGGTGGTGAACTTATATTTCGTAGTATCCCTTGTTAGTATGAGAGGATACTAGTAGCTACATAGGAATCACTAGGGACCTGGGGGTCCTAAGGGACTACTCAGGTAACTCCAAGTGTGATTCATACAATGACACTTGCTCGATTACATAGTAGGTTTCTTACATGTCTTGTGTGCCTCTGGGAATTAGATGTCGATCTATCTTAGAACATTTGAGTTAGATTGTTTTTAGGATTTCCTAGACTTAGTGTGTACTTTTGATATGTGGTTTGATATCTTATATGGGACTTGAGACTACCTCCTCAATGCAATAGGGTTGGGCCATTTAGGTTCCACGCAGTTGAGTGGTAGTGCTTTTTACTCTTACCATTGAGATCCATCCATAGTCATTGTGGCTAGAGCTTCTTGGGATGCTTGTTTCTCATGTTTAGATGATGTTATTTACTAACACATTTCCTCATATTGATGATTTTCATGTGATAGGTGATATTATCTACTTTGTAGGATCATCTTATGCTTTATTCTAGCATGTTAGATTTCCTTATGCTTATCTTGTAGCATGTTTTAGTAGTGACATCCCTATTACGATAATACTGATGATCTTATCGGTGGCTTGGGATGTTATGCATGAGGGATGGCTAGGGCCTACGATGGTCTTATGATGCTATTGACGGTTGGGAGGAACCGCGCATTTAGTTAGTTGTGTTTTATGATGCATAGTTGTGTTGTGTGATGGATGTATGTATCATGTATGTTATTGGTTTCATTAATTTTCATCGTACTTTGTATCATGGATCCGAGGAGGATGGTGTATTTCTATTTTTACATATGTATATTCTTTTAGCCTTTCATATCCTGTGACATGTATAGTGGATGATTGAGAATTCTAAATATCATTTGCTAAGAGGCATTCAGAACAAATGTATATTATTTGAAGGACATTGGACATTTCATTATTCTTTCGTGTAGATGTCATAGTTGTTAGACTTAGAATTAATTAAATTTAAATGTGATTCAACGTCTTGGCATTCTTAAGAAATGTAATCTGTTATTTATGCTTTTAGTCGATTGTATGTTATTGCTTCCACTAGTATGTATTTGATGTGTATGTTATTCTTTCTTGTTTTAATTTTTAATTTTTTCTCCAAACTTAGTCTAAATTTAAGTTAATTCTTTTGGATCCATTGGTGGGGCGTTACATCTGGTATTAGAGCCAGAGTTTCTACATTGAGAGCTTTGGGTATATTGAAATGCCACTAGTTGTTAACTAGTTGAACAAAAATGAAACTTTAAACTGTTATATGTATCTATATCAAAATAAAAGTTGAACTAGTTGATCTAAAACTTAAACTTAAACTTTAGTTGTATATATTACATACTTCAACACTTAGACTTTAAAACTGAAATTATACTTAAACCTTAAAAATAGGAAAAACTAAAAATTGAACTTATATTGTCTTCAAAACATGTATCTTTTATCTATGTTTAAGTAGTATGCCTTTGATTGTTTTTGTGACCATTATGTTGTTCTTGTTTAGAGACTTTAGGGGCCCTATTCCAGTACTCATTAAAAAAATGAATGTTGGACCAATATGGTTTTCGGTTTACTATTAAACCAGAATAATATTGCTCTAAGTGACTAAAAGTACTATTTTTTATGGTTATCATAGTACCTTGTTATCTCAGATATTATTGTTGTAGTGTTCTTAGTGGACTCATATTCTCCTACAGGGGGAAAGGGTCTAATGGGACTTGCATAGTGAGTTCTTAGCTTTACCATCCTTGTAAGATTCTAGGAGTAAGCCTAAGTCTAGGGGGGGTGGATGTAGTGTTTGCCCCTAGTTCTCATTTTTGTTGTCATTTTAAAACTCTTTTAGGCTAGTTTTATGTTGATGATTGGTTACATTACTTTTAGATTATCAGATATTGTTTTAGATTCAATTGATATATGATGAGATTATTTGGTACTCTATACTTCATGTATGGATGATGATTATTCAGTATTTTCAATTATTGATGATGATTAGTTAGATGGATTATTATGTGTTTCTTTATGGATACTTACCCCATATTGCATGTGTATGGTGTGCGTGTTTTTTTTTCTTTATGTATGGCATTTCTAATGTGGTTAAGGAAGGGAGTTGTAGTCACCTACTAGTTAGTAACTACATGATGCACTACTTCTTGCCATTGCCTATTTAGCTTTGAATATTGTGTTTGTACATGGATGGTTTTTATGCAGGTTGCAAGTACCAGGTATCAACTTTCTTGAATTATCAAGATGAGCATATCCTATCACATTATCTCAATGGTAAGAGAGGGGAGATAAATTCTTAAGTCCAAATCCTGAACCTTTAAACCATTTGTCCTAATTGAAAATTAGGACAAGTATCTGAGTTGAGTACCCTCTGAATACGACGAATGATGTTAATTCCTTATTACAACCCTCTTGTTTGACTTTTAATGTGTTTTCTATGATGGGTTTTTGTATTTTGTTTTATGAGTCTTTGGTGTATTTTCTATTAATTAAGTCTAATTAAAAAATTTAATTAATGGAAAATTATTATGATATTTTAATATTTAATTAATTGAGAAATTAATTAAATAAAAAGAATTAAATTTGAAGATAAAAGTTATAAGTTTAATTTTAGAATGTGATAATATTTATTAAATTTAATAATAATATATTTAGAGTTTATTTTTAAATAAATGCTAAATATTATTATTATTTAAGTTAATAAATATTTTATCAATTAAGTTTTGAAAATAAAAAAATTTAAAAATGAAAATATATCAATTTATTAAAAGTTTTAAATTCCCATGATTTATGCATGAGAATAAAATACAAGAAATTAATTAAAAAGATAAAACAAGTGAATTTAATAAGAGTTGCATAATGCATGAATGAGATTAAATTTAATAAATCAATTAAAGAGAAGTCAAGCAAAAATTAAATAAATTTATTTAATAATTCAATTAACGTGCATGGTAAAGATAAATAAATGATAAATAAAAGTTAAATTTGGAGTTGAAGTCTAGTGAGCATGGAGTTCTCCCAGGTGAATGAACAATTAGTGCCTCGATTTAAGGAGAGAACTCTTTATCACAATTTGAAGGTTCATTTTTGAGCGACACAAATTTTAGAAGAGAATTTTTCGCAAAAGTTTTAGAGAGAATTTTTTGGATAGAAGCAAATTCTCTCACAATTTTTGGGTGTTTGCATATTAGCATCAAACTTGGGTAGGGTCTTGTGTTTTGACCACTAAATGAATTATGTAATTCAATATTTTTTGTCTACTTCGTGCTTGTAGAAATTAGTTTTCTCAAATTTCATTCTATGAATCTTGCCACCCTTCATTTTGAATCTTTTGCTATTCAATTTCATCTATAAATTTGGATTGAAAAGCCATTTAGAAAACCTCATTCTACAATTGAAAGAAATTATTTTTGAATCGAGGAAGCTTTTGTTTTGAAAAAGAAATTTCAATAGAAAATTTAAAATAAAGAATTTGACCCGTTGGTCATATTTCCCCTATCAGATTAAGGCTAGAATTTTGTATAAAATATATATTATAAATACATTGAGTTATTTTTTTTATTGATTATGAAATTAATATAAAGAAAATTAATTTTATAGAAGAAAGAAATTTTTTTTAAAAACGTTGTTGATATATATATTAAATAAAGTAAAATTCAAAAAAACATTGATTAGGAGGGCAGGGGCCACCAACTCCCCCCCTCCCCAACTTACCTATCCTGCGGTACTTTTGTTTGTGTTGCACAACAACCATGACTATTGTCATAGAAACAAGTACTACATTTATAGTAGTATGCTACTAATACTACAACAGTAGCACGTGAGGCTAGACATGCAAGCCTTAAACACTTAGTTACACATGTATTTAAAAAAAAAAAATTGTTTATAATTTTTATAAAATTTAATTAATATTTTATTAATAATTTTTATAATTAAATTTATTGATAAGTTTTTATTATTAATTATTAATATTAATTAAGAAATTTTTTTATATAGTTAATTTAATTAGTTATAAATAAATTTTATTAATAATGTTATTAATTATTAAGTAATTAATAATATATATTAATATAAATAATTTTATAATTTTAGTTGTTTTTAATTAAAATTAGTTTAATTAGGTGTGATATTAAATATTATCAATTTATTGCATTATTATTATGGGTTTAAATAAATTCGTAATTATTTTATTTAAAAAGTATTAGGTATTAATTTGATAACTAAATAAATAATTACCTTATTTTTTTTATCGATTAATTGGCTTAAAATCAAAAGTAGGGTAATTGTACATTTTATTCGAATATAAAATGGGGTAAATTGTAAGGAGTAAAGTGGCAAATCATAGGTATTCGAAAACTTATACTGAAAATGAAAATTTTAAACCTTATTGTAAACTAAAAATTATGTACTTTTAAATCAAACCCCAAACTATGGAACTATACTATTTTATTTGTTCTCTGTGCTTTTGGGTTTTAGGGTTGACTTAGTTTTGACTAGTCTTAGGTTGTTAGCAAAGGCTCAAGGGTTATGTGATTGTGTTGTGATGCTGGTTTGATTTCAATCTTTTTAACCCAACCATAGTAATGTGATGGTATGCTCTATGATTTGTTTGTATTACTATTCATTACTGATTTCTAGTGATCTTGTGTGATGCTGAGGTGAATGTACGACATTCTTGACTTAACCATCTTTTAGTCCTCAATTAGTTATATTTGGATTACTTTCTAATAGCCTTGATGGGACTAAAGTGTTTATTTTAATCTTGGTCATGTCATGTTGTGACATGTTTGAATTAACCATTTGGAGTCATTGATCAATATTATTGGGATACTTTTTGGTTGCTCATTGAGAACCAATGGATATTGTGATTTATCTTTGATGCTTTTGAGTTGCTCATAGAGAAATGATGTGATTATCTTTTGATTTTTTCCAATTACTTGTGTATGACTAAGGTGATTTTTATATGATTATGGATCTATGCTTTTATTGAGCCTAAGGTAGGTTATCTATATGTAGCATGAGGAAGTGGCTTACAATGGGGACCAGGGACCTTAGGTGGCTCTAAGGGTAACCAATTGTAAGTTGTTTAATAAGTGAAAACATTACACTAAATGAGAGTAAAATGAACCTAATAAGAATCTTGTATGTTCTCGCCCATGTCTTGAGTGCTAGTATAGACTCTGATGAGAGTAGAGAGAACACTTATTTGTGACCTTGCATTTCATAATATGCCTTCTCAGTATGAGAGGATACTAGTGGCCGCATAGGAATCACTAGGGACCCAAGTGTCCTAAGGGACTACTCAAGTAACTCTGAGCATGATTCATGTGATGACACTTGCTTTCTTACATAGCAAGTTTTCTACGTGTCTTGTGTGCCTTTGGGAATTAGATTTCGATCTATCTTAGAACATTTGAGTTAGATTGCTTTTAGGATTTCCTAGACTTAGTGTATACTTTTGATATATGGTTTGATATCTTGTAAGGGACTTGAGACTATCTCCTCAGTGCAGTTGGGGTGGGTCATTTAGGTTCCATGTAGTTAGGTGGTAGTGGTTTTAACTCTTACCATTGAGATCTGTCCATAGTCACTATGGCTGGAGCTTCTTGGGATGCTTTTTTATCATGTTTAGATAATGTTATTTACTAACACATTTCCTCATATTGATGATTAGCATGTGATACGTGATGTTATCTACTTTGTAGAATCATCTTATTCTTTATTCTAACATGTTAGATTTCCTTATGCTTATGTTGTAGCATGTTTTAGTAGTGACATCCCTATTACGATAGTATTGATGATTTGATTAGTAGTTTAGGATGTTATGCATAGGGGATGGCTAGGGCCCATGATGGTCTTATGATTTTATTGATAGTTGGGAGGAACCACACATTTAGTTAGTTGTGTTTTATGGTGGATAGTTGTGTTTTGTGATGGATGTATGTATCATGTATGCTATTGGTTTCATTAATTTTTATTGTACTTTGTATCATGGATCTGAGGAGGATGATCTATTTCTATATTTACATATGTATATTCTTTTAGCCTTTCATACCTTGTGACATGTACAATGGATGATTGAGAATTCTAAATTTCATTTGCCAGGAGGCATTCAGAATAAATGTATATTATTTGAAGGACATGGAACTTTTCATTATTCTTTCATGTGGATGTGGTAGTTGTTAGACTTAGAATTAATTAAATTTAAATGTGATTCAATGTCTCGGCATCCTTAAGAAATGTAACCTATTATGTATGTTTCTAGTTGATTGTATGTTATTGCTTCCACTATTATGTATTTGATATGTATGCTATTCTTTCGTGTTTAAAAAAAAAAAAAGTATGGAAAATATAGTCAAACTTTAGGTTAATTCTTTTGGATCCCTTGGTAGGGCATTACACTTTTACTTAGCTCCAACTAAATTTTTTCTTGGCTTACACTAACTTTGCTGGGCACCTACTAACTAGTCAATCAAGCTTGGCAGGGAAACTTTGTGTAACTTGTTCTTCTATACTTGCTTAGTATAACCAAACTTTGTAACCCTAAGTACATTACCAATACATTATGATATCGCTATATTAACTAATTCTTGTAATCCTTTGTATATCTTAACTCAACCTTTTCAATAGGTGCTATTGTTACATCTTTTGATCAAATCCTCTTCATCAATCAAATAAGTGATAGTACTTAAATTATATAAGCAGTTGTCTTACTAACAATTAGTAGGTTTGACATCAATGAAAAAAAAATGATTGAAATATATTGATCATACTTCTCCAACAATCTGCATATTTTCAATCTATTCTCAACAATCTCTCTCTTTGACATTGATGGAAAACCAAATTGATACACCACACTCACTAGGTTAAAATAGTAAGACCAATAAAATACCAAAAAGAAACTTTCATCTTCTAAATAGGTTACAAAAATCCTTTGTGTCATTCTTATAAATCCCTCTAAATTTCCCTTTTTTCTTTCTCTTACTAGGTAGATGTTAGGATTTCTCCCTCTTTGTCAAATATCTCATCTCCAATCTCTTGTATATACCCTAATCAATAAATTCCTCTCTCTTTGATCAGTTTAATGCATTTATTTCTCCCTCCTTGACAACAATGCCAAAGACTTGTCATCTTTAATATGTAGATATGAACTTCTTAAGTTTCTTCAATTTCTTGCTTTGCCACCTTGCGTTGTGACTAATTTGTAGTGTCAACACTTTGATTACTTTAGGCAGCTCCTAAAGTGGGATCCACTACATTAATTTGTAACATATGATAGTCATCTTGTTTGATGCAGGTCACTCCTTTTGTTTCTTAGATAACCTTTGATAGTGGTATCACCCATAGTTTACCTCTTAGATACTCATGAGCATCCTTAGGTAATGCTTTTGTTAAGATATAATCAGTTTGCTCTTTTTGTTAACTTATTCCATCTCCACTTCTTGATCTTCAACTAATTCTCTTAAGTAATGATACTTGATTGCAATGTGCTTACTCTTTGTGAGCATCACATGATTCTTTGATATGTTTATAACACTTGTATTATAATAATAAAGTGTCACTGATTATGTGATTTCTTCCTTCATACTTTTGAGTAGTTGTTTGATCCATATAATGTTCATACAATTTATAGTAGCAATAACATATTCGACTTCAACAGTAGATTGTGAGGTACAATTTTGTTTCTTGCTAGTCCATGTAATTAGCCTTTTTCCTAAGATAAATACTCCTCCACTGGTGCTCTTTCTATCATCAATGTTTTCAACCCAATCAATATCAATATAGGCTCTTAATTCAAATTTCTCATTTTTCTTATAGTATAGACCATACTACTCTGTTCCTTTTAGATATCTCATTATTCTCTTTACAACCATCGAATGATTCTCCCTAGGATTATCAAAGAATCTTATAGTTATTGCTATAGATAATGCAATATCAGGTCTGGTATGTACTACGTATTGTAATTTTTCAATCATAGACCTATACAATGTTTGATTCACCTCAGCAGAATCATCATTCTTTGACAATTTTTGTCTGCATAGGTGTACTTATGGGTTTGGAATATTCCAATCCAAAAGTTTTCAATATTTCCTTGTCATATTTTGACTAAGTGATGTATATACATATTTCATCTGATATACTTGCAAACTCACAAAGAATTTGATCTCCCCAAACATAAACATCTAAAATTCTTACTTCATTTTATTTTCAAAGGTCTTATATAAAGCATCTTGACCTCCAAATATGATATCATCAACAAAAAATTTAGATAACAAAATACCTTTGCCTTTTTTTGTCTTCATGTACAAATTATTGTTATCATCAATTCTTTCAAATCTAGTTTTCACAAGATAATTATGAAGTCTCTCATACCATGCTCTTGGTGCCTAATTTAAACCATATATAACTTTGTGTAATCTACATATCATGTTTTTATTATTAACATCAATAAATCCTTCTGGCTATTCTATGTAAACTTCTTCCTTTAATGTGCCATTTAGAAATGCAAATTTAACATCCATCTGATAAACTTTGAAAGATTTTTATGGGGAATAAGAAAGGAGAGTTCGTACTCCTTCTAATCTTGTAACAAGAGAAATTGTTTCTCCATATTTAATTCCTTCCTCTTGTCCATATCCTTTGCAGACTAATCTTGCCTTATTTCTTGTGACTTCACCATTTTCATCTAGCTTATTTCTGAATACCCATTTGGTGTCAATCACATTTTTGTCTTAACAAAAGCATTACCTTCAGAGTCACTATGTATATCTCTCTCAAGTAGCTCTGTATCTATTTCATGTACACTAATCTCAAAATTAGAATGTGCTCCAACTTCATTCTGTAGCTCAACATCTGAATGTAGCTCAGTTGTTGAATGCAACTTGACATTCATAGTATGTGACTCGGTAGTTAAAGAAAATTTTTGTTGGTTTGTAGCTTGATTTGTAACATCTTCTTTAGTAAGCATTTCTTCAAAAAATTATACAAATGATTTGTATTCTTCTGGTTCTGTCAAAGATTCAGCCTCATATACTTCTGTATATTCATCAAAATTTACATTTGCACTTTCCACAACTTTTTTAGTGTTAGTATTTAAACACTTATAAGCTTTAATTCTTGTAGAATACCTTAGGAATATACCTTTTTCACTTTTTGCATCTAGTTTACCATTCCTAAAGTCTTTAAGAATTTAGCGTTTTCTTCCAAATACCTTAACATATTTAAAAAGGTGAGTATCCATACCATAGTTAAAAAGGTGTTGAATCAGTAGCTTTCTTGACATGTACACAGTTCAAGGTATAGACAATTGTACTTATAGCTTCTCTCCAGTATTTCAAAGCAACATTTTTCTCTATCATGGGTGTCATAGCATAGTCTATTACAAACCTATTCCTCCATTGAGATATTCCATTTTTTGGAGGAGTTCTAGGGGCAGATGTATGTCTTTCAATTCCTCTATCATTAAAAAACATCTCAAACTCACATGATTTAAATTCTCCTCCTCTATCAGATCTCAAACACTTCAAACTTTTACCTGTTTCCATCCCAAACCTTGCTAAGTACCACTTAAACATTTGTAAAGCATTAGATTTCTATTCTAGAAACATAACTGTCATCATTCTAAAATGATCATCAACAAACAACATTTCTTGTACTTATCTCCTTTGTAGCTTTGTACTTCAATTGGTCCACACAACTGAGTATGAACAATGTCTAGTATTCCTTTAGAGGTATGAGTTTTACTCTTAAAACTTGACTTTGTCATTTTCCCTAGCTGACATTGTTTGCACATTATATTATTAGGTTTCTTCAACTTAGAAAAACCTTTAACTTTCTTCATGTTACTAATACTAACCAAGTTATCAAAATTAACATGACATAACCTTTTGTGCCATAACCATAGATCATCAAATTTTACAACTAGACAAGTAGCATACTCTATGTCAAGATAGAATAGATTACTCCTAGTCTGATCACTCTTTCCAATCATTTTTCCATTAGTATTGTATATTTTAGCAATCCTATTTTCAAACTCAAGCTTACATCTTGAATTATTTAGCTGTGACACACTCAAGAGATTATAGTTAAGTCCTTAAACATGGTAAGCATTAGCACATAAAATCTTATCTGTGAGTTTGATAGAACCTTTTCCTTTTATCAAACATGGTGCATCATTACCAAATCTTACACTATTTCCATCATAACAATTTAAGGTAATGAATTTAATTTTGTCTCCAGTCATATGATGTGAGCACCCACTATCAATGATCCATCTATCATTTTTGTTCACACAAGTCATAAGTGCAGTTGCCTCATCCTCATCAGATTCCTCCGTCATTGCAACATACACCACTTCATCATCATGCTCATCAGATTCATCTTTTATTTCCTCTTTAGCAATATAGCAAGACTTCTTTTCTTAATCTTCGTAGTCCTTGTCATCATCTCTTTGACTTTTGTACTTGTTACCACCTTTGTGGTTCTTCTTTTGTAGACATCTAGTAGCAATATGACCAACCTCATTGCAATTAAAAAAAGTGATAGGTAATTTACCTTTGAACTTGCCTTTACCTCTGAGGAATCTTCTTTCCAATAGTGCTTCAAGTTGTTCTACATCCCCCTCATCTATATTATTGTCACTAGACACATACTCTATCTTTTTCTTCTTCTTCTTCTCATCAAGTTCCTTAAATGACACCTTAGCTTTGAAAGTAGATTCAATATTTTTAGGTTTTTAATTATGAAAGTTAGATAGCTCAAAATAAGTGAGCTTACCTAAAAGACCTTCAAGTGATAGATTATTCCCTAGTATACATCTCAGTTCTTAAATTGTAAAAACTCTAATAGCATATATGGGCAGTAAAGTTCCCAAAACTTTTCTTAGGAAAATATCATCATCTATCATGCTAGTAGCTCCTCTTATTGCATAAAAAAATTCTTTTATCCTTGCAATAGATTGAGCAATATTTTCACCTTCTTCCATTCTGATATCATCAAACTTACCTCTACGACTTTTAGCTTTGGCACTTTGAACATTTATGTCTCCTCCATAGATGGTATGTAAAGAATCCCAAATTCTTTGCAGTGTGAAGACCTTTGATATCATCAAATTCAACATAGATTAGGGCAAAGGCAATCTCCAACATTCCCCGGTTGTGTTCTTTCTCCTTTTTCATATGTTTAGTAGTTAGGGCTCCAGTAGGATCAACATGCTTAGTAGTAATGGTAGATTGTGCATGAAATCTAACTCATCAAAGGTGCAACTTCATCAAACTTTTCCATGTAGGAAAGTTATATATATTAAGCTTGGGTACATCTCCTTTTGACATCTTGATTATTGTGCTTATAGTACCTTCAAACTAATCCTCTTAAGTAGATGGCTTTGATACCAATTGTTGGAATTCTTTAGAATAATCAAGAGGGGGGGTGAATTAGCTATCCAAGGTTTAGATGTATAAATAAAACTTTTTATAGTTTAGCAAACCCATAAAATATTTATCATCATGCATGCATCCAAAAGATTATGCAATCACTTAAAACTTTGTAGGTTACTATCAAATCAATTTGTAGAAATGTGAACATGAAACATAACAGATTCGACAACACATTTGAGACTATGATTTATGTGGAATCCTGATTTGGAAAAAACCACCAGTAACATGCTACTCTTTTCACTCTTCTGAAGTGATGCCCTATTAAAGGTTACAATAGACATTGTTAAGCGTGACCCTGTTAAAGGATTTTAATCACCCTATTAGGGGTGAGCCTTGTTAGAGGACTTTAGACTATTCACTTGGAATGTCACCCAATTAAAAGATTTACAAATGACTATTAGGTCAACCTTAATCCAAAGGATTTACCCTAGATTGATACAATTATTAGAGAGTAATAGTAAATTTTGATCTGATAACAACTTGCAACTCCATTTGCAAATTAAAAATCTTTGTGTTAGTCCACCATTTTTTATGGCCTTCACATATTTTAGCTCTAATAGCTTGTTCACCCTACAAGAATTCATACCTTTAAGACTTTTTTCTTAACATGCCAATGGATACTCTACTCTTAGGTCACTTGATGAAGCAAAACCCTTGAATTCTTCTCTTCCTTAGGTTCTCGCATATGACAACCTTGCTTCATGACCAACCATTCCTATAAATAGGAAAATAAAATCTTTTGGCACTCTTTCTCCATCATCAAATTTAGGGTTAGGATAGATGAGGTAGGATACAATGAATCTACCTCTCATTCCATATCACTTCTTGTAACTTCTCCTTGAATCCTCTTTAAATTCACTTCAAAATGGTTTAACTTGAATTTTATGCCACCAACTCATCAATCTTATCTTCAACTTAGTTTACACAACCCAAGAAAACAAACTTGTTAGCTCAAATTCATTGAATTCATGATCTTTCAAATAATGCAGTAGCTTGGCATTAACTTTCTTCTAATGCTTGACACATATTGTGTTGCTTGGCATTTTCTATAAAATTACTCAGTACGAACTAAAGTTTGCTAGTGCTTGGCATCAACTAAACTTTACTTGGCATCCACTATTTTGCTTCGCATACACTAGGACAGACTTTTGCTCAGGTCCAAATAATTTTTTTCTCAGTGTACATTGACTTTGCTTGGCACCTACTATCTACTCAGTCAAGCTTGATAGAAAAACTTTGTTTAACTTGTTCTTCTATACTTTCTTAGTGTAAGTAGCCTTTATAACCTCAATTAGGTTATCAATACATCATGTTATCACTATCTTAGATGATTCTTGTACTCCTTTGTATATCAATACTCAATCTTTCAACTAGGTTCTATTGTTACATCTTTTGATCAAATCCTCTTCATCAATCAAATAAGTTATAGCACATAAATTATATAAGCAGTTATCTTACCAACAATTAGCCAGTTTGATATTAGTGACAAAACAATGATTAAAATATATTGATCATACTTCTCTAACAATCTCCCTCTTTGGCATTGATTGGAAACCAAATTGATCAACTACATTAACTAGGTTAAAATAGAAAGTCCAACAAAATACCAAAGAGAAACTTTCATCTTCTAAATAGGTTACAAAAATCCTTTGTGTCATTCTTATAACTCCCTCTAAATTTCTTCTTATATCTCCCTCTTACTAGGTAGATGTAAGGATTTCTTCCTATTGGATTTGTTTAATGCATTTATTTCTCCCTCTTTGAGAACAATGCTAAAGACTTGTCATCTTTAATATGCAGATATGAACTTCTTCAGTTTCTTCAATTTCTTCCTTTTTCACCTTCCTTTGTGATTGATTCATATATAGTGTTAGCACTTTGATTAATTTAGGCAGCTCCTAAAGTAAGATCCATTGCATCAATTTGTAATATACACTAATACATTTGGTACCTAATTGCAACGGCAGTGCCGTTGTAGTTTTTCCATCACAACCTTGTTGTTGTTGCAATTGCGACGGTCTACTGACGCAATTGTGACGACGACAAGGTTGTGATGGAAAAACTACAATGGCACTACCATTGCAATTTGGTACCAAATGTATTAGTGATATGACAATTATCTTGTTTGATGTAGGGCACTCCTTTTGTTACTTAGATAGCCTTTGATAGGGGTATCACCCCTAGTTTACCTCTTAGATACTGATGAGCATCCTTAGATAATTCTTTTGTGAAGATATCAACAATTTTCTCTTTTGTATTAATATATTCAATCTTCACCTCTTTATCTTGAACTAATCATCTCAAGTAATGGTACTTGATTGTAATACATGCTTAGTCTTTGTGTGCATCATAGGATTCTTTGATCTGTTTATAGCACTTGTATTGTCATAGTAAAGTGGCATTGGTTCTGTGATTTCTTCCTATGCATACCTTTGAGCAGTTGTTTGATCCATAGAATGTTTGGAAAATTTACAACAACAACAACATATTCAACTTTAGTAGTAGATTGTGAGGTACATTTTTGTTTCTTTCTAGTCCATGTAATCAGCCTTGTTCCTAAGAAACATGCTCGTCCATTGGTGCTCTTTCTATCATCAATGTTTCTATCTCAATTAACATTAGTATAGGCTCTTAATTCAAATTTCTCATTTTTGTTATAGTATAGACCATACTCCTATGTTCCTTTTAGATATCTCATTATTCTCTTTACAACCATCAAATGATTCTCCCTTCGGATTAGCAGAGAATCATGAAACTATTCCTACAGATAATGCAATATCAAGTTTGTTATGTACTGCATATTATAATTTTCCAATCATAGACCTATATAATGTTTGATTCACCTCAATAGAATAAACATTTTTTGATAATTTGTGTCCTGTCACCATAGGTGTACTTATTGGTTTAGTATCTTCCAATCCAAAAAATTTCAATATTTCCTTAAAATATTTTTATGAAGTAATGTATATACCATATTTCATCTGATAGACTTGCAAACCCACAAAGAATTTGATCTTTCCAAACATAGACATCTCAAATTCTTGCTTCATTTCATTTTCAAATATCTTACATAAAGCATCTTGACCTCCAAATATGATATTATCAACAAAAAATTCAGATAACAAAATAATTTTTCTTTTTTCTATCTTCATGTAAAAATTTCTATTATCATTAGTTCTTTCAAATCCAATCTTCACAAGATAATTATGAAGTCTCTCATACCATGTTCTTGGTGCCTCTATTAAACCATATAGAGCTTTGTATAAACTACATACCATGTTTTTATTGTTAACATCAACAAATCCTTCTAGCTATTCTATTTAAACTTCTTCCTCTAATATGCCATTTGGAAATGTAGATTTAAGATCCATTTGATAAACTTTGAGAGATTTGTATGCAGAATAAGCAAGGAGAGTTCTTACTTCTTCCAATCTTTCAAAAGGAGAAATTTTTTCTCCATAGTCAATTCCTTCTTCTTGTGCATATCCTTTGTAGACTAATCTTTCCTTGTTTTTTATGACTTTACCATTTTCATCTAACTTATTTTTGAATACCCATTTGGTGTCAATCACAATTTTGTCTTCAAGTCTAGAAACTAGAGTCCATGTCTTTATTTTTATCAATTTGTTCAATCTCTTCTTCCATGGCTTTACTCTAGTCCACATCTTCTAAGGCATCTCACACTGATTTAGGTTATTTGATGCTTAGTAAACATGTATCATTTCTTAATTTATTCCTTGCCCTTGGTTTACAATCTTTATCTCAAATAATTTGTGTACTAGGATGATGTCTTTTGACATTTTTAGACAATTTTGGTTCAACTCTAGTTTATTCATTTTTTCTTTCAGCTTTAGAGTCACTATGTACATCTTTGTTAGGTAGCTCTGCATCTCTTTCATGTACACTTATCTTAGAATTAGAATGTGGTCCAACTTCATTATGTAGCTTGGCATTTGAATGTAGCTCAGATGCTGAATATAGCTTGGCATTCATAGTATGTGACTCGGTAGTTACTAAAACTTGTTATTGGTTTGTAGCATCTTCTTCACCAGGCATTCCTTCATAAATGTATACAAATGATTTGTATTGTTCTAGTTCTTTCTAAGTTTCAGTGTCATATACTTGTGTATATTCATCAAAATTTACATTTTCACTTTTCACAACTTTGTTAGTGTTAGTATTTAAACACTTATAAGATTTACTTCTTGTGGAATACCCTAGGAATATACATTCCACACTTTTTGTATCTAGTTTACTATTCCTAAAGTCCTTAAGAATATAGCAGTCTTTTCCAAAAACTTTAAACTATTTTACATTGGGTGAATATCCATACCATAGTTCAAAAGGTGTTGAATGGGTACCTTTATTGACTTGTACACAATTCAAGGTATAGACAACTATACTTAAAACTTCTCTCCATTAGAGACCAATTCCTCCTTTCAACTATTCCATTTTGTGGAGGGGTTGTAGGGGTAGATTTCTATATTTTGATTCCTCTATCATTACAGAACATCTCAAACTCATGTGATGTAAATTCTCCTCCTCTATCAGATCTTAAACACTTAACACTTTTACCTGTTTCCTTCTCAACTCATGCTAAGTACCATTTAAACATTTGGAAAGCATCAAATTTCTATTTAGAAACATAACTATCATAATTCTAGAATAATCACCAATAAACAACATAATGTACTTATCTCCTTTTTAGCTTTGTACTTCAATTGGTCCACACAAGTGAGTATGAATAATCACTAGTATTCCTTTAGAGGTATGAGTTTTACTCTTAAAACTTGACTTTGTCATTTTGCCTAGCTGACATTATTTGCACATTATATTATTAGGTTTCTTCAACTTAGGAAAACCTCTAACTTTCTTTATGTTACTAATACTAACCAAGTTATAAAACTTACATCATAACCTTTTGTACCCTAGCCATACTTCATCGAATTTTACAACTACACAAGTAGCATCCTCTATGTCAAGATAGAATAGGTTACTCCTAGTCTGATCACCCTTCCCAATCAATTTTCTATTATTATTGTATATATTAGCAATCTTATTTTTAAACTCAAGCTTACATGTTGAATTATTTAGTTGTGACACACTTAAGAGATTATAGTTAAGTCCTTCAATATAGTAAGCATTGTTACATAAAATCTTATCTATGAGTTTGATAGAAACTTTTCCATTTATCAAACATGGTGCATCATTACCAAATCTTACCCTATTTCCATCATAACAATTTAAGGTAATGAACTTACTTTTGTCTCTAGTTATATGATGTGATCACCCACTCTCATTGATCCTCTACCATTTTTGTTCACACAATTCATAAGTGCATTCGCCTCATCTTCATTGGATTCCTCCTTCATTGTAACATAGACCACTTCATCATCATGTTCATCATATTCATCTTTTGTTTCCTCTTTAGCAATGTAGCAAGACTTCTTACCTTTATCTTTCTAGTCCTTGCTATCATCATCTCTTCTACCTTTGTACTTGTCACCACCTCTATGGTTCTTCTTTTCTAGACATCTAGCAGCAACATGACCAACCTAATTGCAATTAAAACAAATGATAGGTAATTTACCTTTGAACTTTTCTTTACCTCTATGGAATCTTCTTGCTAGTAGTGCTTCAAGTTGTTCTCTATCTTTTCTTCTTCTTCTTCTCATCAAGTTCCTTCAATGACACTTTAGCTTTGAAAGAAAATTCAATATTTTGAAGTTTGTAATTGGCAAATTTAGATGGCCTACCTAGCATGCCTTAAAGTGATAGATTATTCCCTATTATACATCTCAGTTCTTGAATTATAGAAACTCTAATAACATATATGGGCAGTAATGTTCTTAAAACTTTGCTTAGCATAGTATCATCATTTATTGTGCTAGTAGCTCCTCTTATTGTATTAACAACTTCATTTATCCTTGCAACATATTGAGCAACATTTTCACCTTTTCCATTCTCATATCATCAAACTTACCTTTGAGAGTTTCAACTTTAGCTTTTAGAACATTAGTGTTTCCTCCATAGATGGTATGTAAAGTATCCCACATTTTTTTTACAGTATCAAGCCTTTTGATATCATCAAATGTGGCATAGCTTAGGGCAGAGGCAATCTCCAACATTGCCTAATTGTGTTCTTTCTTCTTTTTCATATCATCAAGAGTTAGGGCTCCAACAGGATCAACATGCTCAGTAGTAATGGTACATTGTGCATGATCTCTAAGTCCTCAAAGGCATAGATTCATCACACTTTTCCATGCAGGCAAGTTATCTCTATTAAGCTTGGGTACATCTCTTCTTGGGTACATCTCTTTTTGACATCTTGATTTTTGTGCTTTTAGTACATTCAAACTTGTCTTCTTAAGTAGATGGACCTAATACCAATTGTTGGAATTATTTAGAATATCTAAGAGGCAGGGTGAATTAGTTATCCAAGGTATAGATGTATATATAAAACTTTTCACAGCTTAGTGAACCCATAAAACATTTATCATCATGTATGCATACAAAAGATTATGCAATCACTTAAAATTTTGTAAGTTGCTATCAAATCAATTTGAAAAAATATAAACATGAAACATAATAGATTTAGAAACACATTTGAGAGAATGATTTATGTGGAAACCCAATTTGAGAAAAACCACCAGTAACATGCTACTCTTTTTCACTCTTATAAAGTGATGCCCTAGGAAAGGCCAACCCTATTAAAGGTTACAATACACAGTATTAAAATGATTTCAATCACCTTGTTAGGAGTGAGCCTTGTTAGAGAACTTTAGACCATTCACTTGCAATGTCACCTAGTTAAATGGTTTACAAGTGATTGTTAGGTCAACCTTAATTCAAAGGATTTACCCTAGACTGATACAATTATTAGAGATTAGTAGTAAGGCTTTATCTAATAACAACTTACAACTCCATTTTCAAATTACAGATCTCTATGTCAATTCGCTATTCTACTTGACCTTCACAAATTTTAGCTCTATTATCTTGTTCACCCTTCAAGCATTCATACCCTTAAGCCGTCTTGCTTAACATGCCAATGCAAACTCTTCTCTTAGGTCACTTGATGAAGTAAAACCCTTGACTTCTTCTCTTCCTTAGGTTCTTGCCCATGACAAACTTTCTTCATGATCAACCATTACTATAAATAGGAAATTAAGATCTTTTGCCACACATTTCCCATTGTCCAATTTAGGGTTAAAAATAGATTAGGTAGGATACAATGAATCTACCCCTCATTCTATATCACCTCTAGAATTTTCTTCTTCAATTCTCGTTAAATTCACCTCAAAATAGTTTATCTTGAATTTTGTGCCACTAGCTCATCAATCTTATCTTCCACCTAGTTTACACAATCCATGAAAACAAACTTTTTTTTCATCAAATTCACGATCTTTCAAATAATGCAACATCTCAGCATTAACTTTCTTCTAATGTTCCACACATACTACATTGCTCGACATCCTCTGTAGAATTACTTGGCATGAACTAAAGTTTATTGGTACTCGGCATCAACTAAACTTTACTCGACATCCACTATTTTTCTTGGCATACACTAGGATAGACTTTTACTTAGCTCCAACTGATCTTTTGCTTAGCTTACACTGAGTTTGTTCAGCAGCTACTATCCACTTGGTCAAGCTTGACAGATAAACTATGTTTAACTTGTTCTTCTATATTTTCTTAGTGTAACCAATATTTGTAACTTTAAGTAGATTATAAATACATCATGTTATCACTATCTTAACTAATTCTTGTACTAATTTGTATATAATAACTCAACCTTTCCTCTAAGTGTTATTGTTACATATTTTAATCAAATCCTCTTCATCAATCAAATAAGTGATAGTACTTAGATCATATAAGCATTTGTCTTACTAGCAATTAGCAGGTTTGACATCAGTGACAAAATAATGATTGAAATTTATTGATCATACTTCTCCAAAAATCTTCTTGTTTTCAATCTATTCTCAACAATATATATGATGGGATAGATAGTAAGGAAAATAAGGATGGACTGACATCCCATCTAAGCATACATTATGAGATAAGATGTCATGTATCAAATACTAACGATGTGGTTTTCATTCTATGATTTGATGATGATGGTATTTTCATGAGAGGAGACACATGTTTATTTATTTTCCTTTTGAAATGATATTAAATAATCTTCTAAATATAGTAAAATTAAATGTTTTTTTAATTTATAGAATACTTTTGATTGATACATGAATAATATTCAATGCAAGGTTTAGTAATTCGTAGGAGCATACCACACATTTTTTTCTCAACTAGATGTAGATGGGGAACTCTAACTCCTAAGCTAAAGTGTTATGACTATTCATAAAAATAGAATAATACATTGGTTTTGAGACATTTTTTATTAATATAAATCTCATGATAAAATATAGTACATTTGGAAAGTGTAAATGAGAAATATTTGTTAAGAAAATGTCACTTGTGTGCACATGTGATAACCATTGAATTACTTCTCATGGTTGAGATGATTGTACTATTTCTAGGGGGCATATTAGAAATCTACCATGCTTTTATATATGTGAATGAACTAATTATGTGTAATACAGTGTTGAAAGGAGATTGTTGAGATGAAGAATATTGATGAAACCTATCATGGAACAATCAATATTTTTTCATGGATGTCAAACTTGCTATTTTTTGGTGAGACAATTGATTACTTTGGTCTAAATGCCATCATTTGATTGATTAATGAAGAATATTTAAAAAGAAATGATAACAAGAGAACATAGAGAAAGGTTGAGTTATATGGTGTATAAAAGGTGCACTAAGACTAAACAAGAAATTGGCGATATAGTGTATTTTATATCTACTTAAGGCTATAATAAAACGATACTTGAGAAAAGACTAGAAGAAGGATAATTAAAGAAATGTGTCTACCAAGCCTTACCAAGCAAATAGTAGAAGCCAAGGAAGTTAGTGTAGACTAAAGAGAAAGTTAGTTGAAGCCAAGAAGTAAGTTCAGTATGTAGTGAACAAAGAGAAATCTTAGTATGTTTTGAGTGTCAGAAGATAGTAGTATTGATTGAGAAAAACTTAGTTTATGCCGAGAAATCCAATGTTGGCCAAGCAACAAAAGAAAATGTTTGTCAAGCAAATAGCTTGTTATTGCCAAGTGATAGTAAAATGAGTTTGATCAAAGATTTGATAAATTTGAGCTCAAAAAGTAGATTTCTTGAATTGTGTGAAGCATGCAAAAGATAACTACGATGAGCTAGTGGCACAAAATTCAAGATAAACCATTTTGAGACAAATTCAAAGAGGATTGTAAAGGAATTTTTTAGAAGGGAATCAAATGGAAAGATGAGTATATTCAATGAATCTAACCTAACCCTAAAATGGATGATTTTGGTTAAGTGGAAAAGTCCTAAATTCTTTATATATTGAGATAGTAGGCCAGAAGCAACTTGTCATGTTTGAGAACTTGAAAAAGACAAAAAGTTTAGGGTGGTGCTTCATATGGTGGTTGAATGAAAGAGTTTGTATTTGATATAATAAGGTAGAAGTATTAAAGAGATGAAGACTTGAAGGGTAAAAGCACAAACTCTTGTCACCCTTTTATAAAAGAAAAGGCTAACAAAAGTACATTTGTTCACCTTCAATGACATAAAACTAGTAGTATTATTTAGAATTTAAAAATGAAGTAAACAAATGAAATGTGTAGAAATGATTGAATTTTACCTAATTATAATTTTTAATAATTATTTGGAATAAGTATTTATATATTTTTCTAATTATTAACGACAATTTTTTAGTTCATGAAAAATGCTGAAAATTAGGGGTCTAGTTCCCACCGCAAAACCGTATGGAAATAAACATATTTCCCTTTGATCATAGACTATGTTATAGATAACATATATAGCTAGAACAATAAAAAATAAAAATTGGCTTTAGAACTATATTTTATCTTCTATAATGATTCAAATTTCAACTCACTTGAAATCATTAGTTTACGTCTTCCACCACATTTTTCAAAACAAATCTATTTTAACCAAAAGAAATTATACATTCTAGAAGAGTACTCTCTTTTTTAGAACATCACATGATTTTTAATTTTTTTTGATATGATTTAATATTTATTTCTTTCTCAAAATCAACATCTTTTAGGGTGTTAAAATGTGTACTTGTAGAATTTTTTTAACTATAATATACTATTTCTAATTAAAACACTATAAATGTTATATGAGAGTGTTATTGACTTTGAGCTCTATATATGTTATTAAAAAAATATCACAAAAAATAGTAAGAGTTATTGAAATGTCAATTTTCTAAAATAATTTTGTTTCCTTAGTTATTGGATACAAACTAGTATAAAACATGAATTTAATAGAAATTTTCAATTGGAAAAGTGTGAGATCATATATAACCTAGCTAGAATGAATTTATCTAGTTCATAAGTTTGAAAAAAATAAAATTAGATAGAGATACTCAAATTTAGTCATTGTAATAAGTCAATCTAAAAGCTGACACAACTTTGTACTTTTACTCTAAAGGGTGAACACGATATTAGAGTTGAAGAGGGTGAGTGCCAAGTAGAATGGAGGACTGAATGTGAAATTTTTAATTTTCAAGTGATTTGTTTTATTATTAGATCAAGTCTTGTTGTTACTCTCTAACAATTATATTAGTGTGAATGAGTTCTTTGGACTAAGATTGACCTAAGAATCATGAGTAAATCCTTTAAGAGGGTTTCATTCTAATGGAATGTAATAAAGTCCTCTAACAAGGCTCTCTCCTAATAGGGTGATTGAAATCCTTGAAATAATTCACATTTAACAATGTGCATTGTAACCTATAACAAGGTTGGCTCCTCACAGGGCTCACTTTAGAAGAGTAAAAATTGGTATAATGTTACTGGTGGTTTTCCCCAAATTTCATTTTGACGTAAAATTCTTGTGTCAAAATGTGTGATTGATTTTGTGGTATTACATGTTTACATTTTTGCAAATTTATTTTGACCTAGAACAATATTATGCATATGTTTAAGATATTGAAAAGTTTTATTTGTACATTTGGACCTTGGATAACCAATTTTCTCCCCTCTCTTAGTTATTCTAAACATTTTAACAATTGTTATCAAAGCACCAAGTGCTTGTGAGGAAATTTTTTGAAGGTACTTAAAGCTAAAGATCAAGATGTACATAAAGAAGGTTCCCAAGCGAAATAAGGAAAAATTTCCTACATGAAAAAGTTTGACAAAGCTAAACCTAGGAAAAATTGAAGATTATGCGCAATCAACTATTACCATTGACCATGCTGAACCAACTAGATCTCCAACTATTGAACAACTGAAACAAAAGAATGAACACAGTCAGGCAATGTTGGATATTATATTTTCCATAAGCTATTCAAAGTTTGATGACATCAAAAGATGTGATTCTGCTAAGAAGATGTGAGATGCTCTATAGAAGATCTATGGGGGAGAAAAGAATGTACTCAGACTCAAAGTCAAAAGTTTTAGAGGAAAATTTGATGAAATGAGATTGCAAGAAGGTGGGACTATAGTTTAGTATTGTACGAGGAGCAAAGATGTTGTTAATGTGATTTGAGGATCTAATGGATAGATTGAAGATGAGACTATGATCAACAAAGTATTGAGAATGTTGTCGCCTATCTATTCTATTAGATTATTTGTTATACAAGAGCTAAGGTGTACTCTTGGTAGTCATCTAACCCTTGAAGGACTGGTTGCTAGACTCACTACTTTTCAACTTTCAAATTTTAATAATTTCAAATCTGAGAATGTTGAATCTACTTTCAAAGCTAAGCTGACACTAAAACAACCTAAAGATAAGAAAAATGAAAAGGTCAAACATGTTTCTAGTGATAGTGATACAAATGATGAAGAGCAAGAAGAATTGGAAGCATTGCTGGATAGGAAATTGTATAGAGGCAACGAAAAATTAAAAGGTAAGTTACCGATCATATGTTTTGATTGTAATGAGGTTGGTCATATTACATCAAGATGTCCTAAAAAGTCAAAAAACAAGAATGAAGAAAAATATAGAGATAGAATCAATGATAGTAAAAAAGGCTACAAGGACAAGGGAAAGAAGGCTTGTTACATTACTGAAGAAGAATCCAATGATGAATCTGATGGTCATGATAACGAAGTTTTCTATGTTTCTATAAAAGATGATTCTGATGAAGATGACACAACTACATTGATATCTTATGTGAACAAAAGTGACAGATGGATAATTAATAGTGGATGTTCACATCATATGATTGGAGACAAAATTAAGTTCATTAACCTTGAGTATTACAATGAAAATAGTGTTAGATTTCGTAATGATGCACCCTATCTAATAAAAGGAAAAGGATAAATAAGATTGACAAACAAGATCATTTGTGATAACACTTACTATGTAGAAGGAATTAACTATAGTCTTTTGAGTGTGTCACAATTAAATAATTCTAGATGAAAAGTTTAATTTGATAATAGTGAGGCTAAGATCTATGACACTAATGGAAAACTAATTAGAAGTAGAGATTACACTAAAGGTAATCTATTCTATCTTGACATGAATGGTGTTGCTTGTCTTTTTGTACAATTTGATGATGTGTGTCTATGGAACAAGAGGTTATGTCATGTAAATTTAGAAAATTTGGTTAGTATCAGTAAGATAAGAAGAGTCAGAGGTTTTCCAAAACTAAAGAAACTTGATAATGTTATTTGCAAACAATGTTAGCGAGGAAAGATTAGTTTGTAAATGATCTGCACAAGAAGAGGGACTTGACTATGGAGAGACATTTTCTTACTCTACTTACAAAGGATTGAAAGTTTATGAAATGGATGTTAAGTCAACATTTTTGAATGGTATACTGGAAGAAGTAGTTTACATAGAACAACCTAAAGAATTTGTTGATCCAAACAATAAGGACATGGTGTGTAGATTGCACAACGCTTTATATGGTTTGAAGCAAGCTCCTAGAGCATGCTATGAAAGACTGCATAACTATCTTGTGAAGATTGGTTTTGAGAAGACTGATGACAACATCAATATGTACTTGAAGACAGAAGGAGGTAAAGGAATCTTACTAACTAAAATATTTGTTGATGATATCATATTTGGAGGAAAAAATACATTGTGTAAGACATTTGAAAATGAAATGATGAAAGAGTTTGAGATGTCTATGTTTGCAGAAATAAAGTTCTTTGCTGGATTAAAAGTATATTAGATGAAATATCATATTACATAATCGATTCTAAGTATGGGAAGGAAATCTTGAATTTTTTTTGTATGGAAGATCCAAAACTAGTTAGTACTTGTATGGTGATAGGACATAAACTATCCAAAATTCATGATTTTGCTGAAGTAAATAAAACATTGAATAGGTCTATGATTAGTAAATTGAAATATGTAGTTTGTAGAAGATCGAACATTGCACTAGCTATTGGAATTGTTGCAAGGTTTTCTACAAATCCTAAGGAGAATCACTTAATGGCTATTAAAAATATTATGAGATACTTGATAGGAACAAAAGACTATGGTCTATACTACAAAAAGAATGACAAGTTTTAATTGAGAGCCTATAGAGATGTTGATTGGGTTGGAAACATTGAAGATGGAAAGAGTACATGTGGTGGAGCATTTTTCTTAGGAAAAAGATTAGTCTCTTGGACTAGCAAGAAACAAAATTGTATATCACAACCTATTGTTGATGCTAAATATGTGTCTATTGTAGTGAATTGCACAAATGTTGTATGGATCAAACAGTTACTCAAAGGAATGAAGGAGGAAACTCCTAAACCTATGGTACTCTACTATGACAATATAAGTGCTATAAACATATCAAAGAATGATGTGGTGTACACAAAGACAAAACACATTGCAATCAAGTATCATTACTTGAGAGAGTTGGTTCAAGATAAAGAAGTGAGAATGGAACATGTGACTACAAAAGGCCAAAAAATGATAGATTCAC